>JBBPUK010000150.1:0-49788 GCA_038094635.1 Tylopilus cervinicoccineus
TGACTTAAAATGGCCATAACTCCACAGCCTCTGAGCCAAATCACATGATCCAAGGGCGGATTGGTAGCCAAGAGTTTGTAATTTGTTTGGTCACACCAAAGCTTGGCGAAATTCCCACGAGTGTTTGTAGTGTGCTTTGCACACTGTGTCAAGGTTAGTTATTGGAATGGTTTTGTTGCTCACTGTATGTCAATATTGCAACTCAATATCAGGCCAGTTCCTCAAGATGCCATTAAAATAGGAAACTATTTTGGATATACTGATCTAGTTTCTTGCATTCATCAGTTTCTTTATAATTAGCTCAATCCTGAGGTCATTATTTCTGGTGACTACATCAACCTGAACATTTGCCCTATGTTGTACAGCAGATTAAAGGTCTTCAAGTCTGTCACTGCCATTTATTATAGTGACTTCCAAAAGCATTACAATATTTAACAATAATGCAATGTATGAAGTGCATTGCAACCACCTGTGAAAATCTTGCTTAGCTTTGGTGAGATCAAATAAAATAAAAAATCTTGGCTACAAATCAACCTTTGGGTCATGTGATTTGGCCTGGTGGCTGTGGAGATATGGCCAATTTAAAACAACAACTACATTGTAACAGTTTTATCACTTTTATAATACTTGATAGGATTTCAATAAATGAATGGATTGTTGGTGCTATTTGGTTCCACAAACAAAGATACACATATAAACATTATGTCTGAGTTTAAATATGTTCCCACACTTCTTGTCTTTCAACCACTACCATCATACAATCTCTCTCTACTACTCAAAAGAACACCATTCTCTCTTAGCTTGATTCTGGCTATTCTATTTGCTCTATTGCCTCTAGCACAGATGTCAGCACTGCTTCCATCTCTAGACTTCATTCTAAGAAGTGCTCTGACCTCCAGAAGTCCATTGAAGATTGTCCATCAAAGATTTCTGATGCCAATGTCCACCATGCCATTTATCTCATCTCTAGTAATAAGGTAGAGAATGTAGTCCAAGTCACCAAAGCCCTCTCTACTATCACCAATCAGCCTCTTCATTCTAATATAGTTTGTTGTCACTTGGCATAAAGGCTATAGTTAAGTCCAAATGACCTCTACTCTCTGTCAAACACTGCAAGGCTAGGTTGAACTTTGCCTATGCTCACAAGAATTAGACTTTGAAGAACTGGAAACAGGTGATATGGTCTGATGAGACTAAGATCAATTACCTTGGGTCAGATGGTCACAAATAGGCATGGAAAAAGACAGGAGAGGACCTTAGTGATAGATTGATTAAAGAAACTATCAAATTTGAAGGGGGTTCTCTGATGTTATGGAGTTGTATGAATTGGAATGGCATTGAATATGCTACTAAGATTGATGGTAGGATGGATGGTGACCTTTATATTTAAATTTTGAAGGCTGAGCTCCAGGCTTCCTTGAAGTTTTATAGTCTTAATCCTTCTAACATTATCTTCTAGCAAGACAATAATCCTAAGTATACTTGCAAGAGGGTCAAGGAGTGGCTAGAAGAACAAGATTTCAGAACTATGGTGTGGCCTATACAGTCTCCTGATCTTAATCCTATAGAACATATCTGGCTTTACTTCAAAAGAAAGCTTGCAAAGTATAAAGACCTTCCTAAAGAAATAGAGAAGTTATAGAAAAGAGTTCAGGAGGAATGGAATAAGATACCAGCTAAGGTGTGTTAGAATTTGATTGAGATTATGCATAAAAGGATTAAGGCAGTGCTCAAAGCCAAAGGAGGATATGCCAAGTACTAGTATATATCAAATACCCTACCTATTTATAAAAGTAACAAAACTGTTATAATATAGTTGTTTTAAATTGGCCATATCTCCACAGCCACCAGGACAAATCACATGATCCAAAAGCCAATTTGTAGCCAAGAGTTTGTACTTTATTTAGTCTCACCAAAGCTAAGCAAGATTTCCATGGGTGGTTGCAGTGCACTTCACATATTGTATTATTGTCAAATATTTCAACACTTTTGGAAGTCACTGTACATATATCCAAAATTACCAACCAGGCAAAGGCAGTAGGCATCATGATGTCATCCATTGCACTTTTTTATGGCATAGGGGTTCTACTCATTGAGACTGTGTGGTTATTGAGAATGGTGGAGTTAAAAGTGAGGATTTATAAGAGTTACTGGTGGTCTAAGTACTACTTTTTTTTTTCTTCTCTCACATGCAGAAGATACTGTATATAGGGCAGTGCTTGTAGACTGATTCCTGCCAGTCATAGAATAGCCTGATATTTTAACAGGAATGTAGATTGTAGCCTCTAAGGTAGGTTCTCAGAATGAATATATTCACATAGTCATTTTACTAGATATAGTTCTTTGTTTAGTCCATCTGATCTCAGTGTATGGAGCTGATGCTTTACCTATGAACTTTCATTTTGCAGACTCTCTTAACACATTCAAAGCTTATTATATCAACTAATACAACCTCTAGAATAACCCAAGGTAATGACAATCAAGAGAAGACACAACATAGGAGTCTGTGGATGTTGAGTAAGAATGCTAACATAACTTGATCATACTGAAGCCCATAAGGGCCCTTCTACAAGGGGGAAACTCCAAGAATATATACTGCTTGATATAAAGCTAGCAGCAACCTTTCTCCTATATGTGGTGTATAGTGAAGGGATCCTTATATACTTATTGTATGTGCTATAGGGGTCCTGCCCTAGCATCTTAACCCAATCTATACTTGCCACCTTATCATTCCATGATTATCTGGCACTTGCAGTCAGCTACCAGTAGGACACCACCCAGCTCTGGCACTTTAGCTAGGTCCATGCAGAGTATCCCATTGTCAGGCAGTTACTGAAACCCTTCAGAATGGAGCCTGATCTAGTGACATTGTAATTCAAGTCTCTATTTCAACCATCCCTGCCTGATGAGGACTTAGAGGGTATTGGAGGCATCTACAGTGGCTCAAAAAACTGTCTGCATGTTTGTATATTTTCCACTAAATGCAATAATTCTCAACAACCACTAAACCTTATCAAATATAATGAGTGTATCAAATGTAGTATAGACTCATGGCTTTCTACACACTCAAGAATTAAGAGATTTGAATAAGATCTGATAAAATGGCAGTCATTACAAAATGACAACTCATGTGGACAGTTTTTTGACTTTATTAAATTTACATATCTAGTACTTGATATGGCCTCCTTTTGCCTTGATAACTGCCTCAAGTCTCCTGGGCATGCTTTCTATCCACTTTTGACACTGTTCTATAGAAACCTTCCCCCACTCCACCACCACCCTTTCCCATAATTCATAACCTCCTTTAGGAGCACTTTCATAAGCTGAAAGTGATCTTTTGAGGTGACCCCAAGAGTATTCTATTAGGGTAAGATTTGAAGACTGTGCAGGCCAGTCCAAAAGCTTGATACCTTGCTCTTTAAACCATTTTTGGGCTCTTTTTGAAGTATGTTTTGGATCATTATTCTGTTGGAAGATAATGTCATCTTCAGGAATCCTAGATTCTTCCATGCTTTGTAGCAATCCTTCCTTCAAAATTGCCACATACTGTTCAGCATCCATTCTCCCCTCAACTTCACTCAAAACCCCCACTCCATTCCACCCCATGCAATCCCATATCATTAGAGAACCTCCTCCAAACTTCACTGTATCTTTGATCTCTCTAGAAATTAGATCCTCTTCTTTCTTTTTCCACGCATATTCCTGTCCATCTGACCCAATCCTAGTAATCTTGGGTTCATCTGACCAGATAACCCTCTTTCAGTCCTCTATAGTCTAATGTTGGTACTTAAGAGCAAAGGCTAGTCTTCTCTTCTTATGACTAGCAGTTAATAAAGGCTTTTTCTTCTTCACCACAGCCTTGAATGAGGCTTCCTTGAGGGTGTTTCTCACTATCTGAGAGGAGACAGGAGTGTCAATAATGGTGTTGATGAAATGGGTGGCTTGAACAGCATTTTGAGCCTTGCCAGTAATGATTTGCTTGACAATAGCTTGTTTATTGATAGGAGTAAGCTTTGAAGGGTGACCATCAAGATATCTAGTCCTCTCTAGCTGGATCTCCTGAAGGAGCTGAGATATTGTAGACTTGCCTAGGCCAGTTTGGGAGGCAATTTTTCTAGAGGAAAGGCCAAGAGAGGAGAAAGAAATAATATTATTTCTTTGAGAGGTAGTAGAGATGGATTTCATGGTAATAATGGTAGAATAATAATGAGATGATAGGGTTTATATATGTTGAATGACCAGCCATTACATAAATGTAACATAATAGGACCCATTTCAAATGTATGTAATGATATTACAGCATTCTAGGGTCCAATATATACAATTACAATATAAAGTCAAAAAACTGTCCACATGAGTTGTCATTTTGTAATGACTGCCATTTTATCAGATCTTATTTAAATCTCTCAATTCTTGAGTGTATAGAAAGCCATGAGTCTATACTACATTTGATACACTCATTATATTTGATAAGGTTTAGTGGTTGTTGAGGATTATTGCATTTAGTGTTATGGTCACGTCGCACTACGGTATCATTTATTTTTCTTTCTCTTTTCTTCTCCTCCGTGCCTGGACGCATTTACTTCATTCGCAGGCCACGTGACTAGTCACATGATGACGCCAGGAGAGCTAGGTATTAAAGAGTCCAAAGACCACCTAGACAGAGCACAGGTAATGAAGTACGGCCTTTGCCGTCACCTGTCGCCCTTGGCAGTAGATTCTGGAATCTATTGCGCTCCTAATGTGTGGGAACTAGTTTCCTGATTGGGTTTTATTAATTTCCGCTCTTCATTTGCGCCCTAACCCAGTGCCCTTTAATTTCCGCTCATCCGGATCTTTCCGGATGCTTCTCTTCTCTTCTTTGATAGAAGATGCCACACAGGAGGTGGCAGTTAATCTCCGCTGTGGCAGCACAGGATTGCTGATCGCCATCGCCATGAGGCGTAGATAAGGGTCAAGGGTTTGACCATAGCGAGGAACTTACCATACTTAGATAGTTGGTCCGTGCCCAGGTGGCTGTACAGTAGAATAGTATATAAAGCCCAAGGAGCGAGCTGAAGCCCTCAGCTTGTTCTCTTGGTGTTCTCCCCTCTACTAGCTAGCCTTAGCAAGGGATAACATAGGCATCTACACAAGCCCATACACTCCATTCACCACCGTGACCTACGAACGCCCCAAGCTTACCTTCAAGTGAGACGCTCTCTGGTTTAGGGTTGTATCATTAGAACAAGCTCTAACGTTCGTATCTCGCACCCTCCTAGCCTCATCACCTAGGAGCAAGTAAGTTCCAAGTGGACGCCCGCACAGCCGCATTCCTCTTATAGGCATCAAGTGCTGTCTGTACCCTCTGTTCTCCCTTTAGCCCTATAGATAGTATACGGATATCTAGTAGTCAACCAGGAAGTAGTAGATGACCCGAACGACCAAGGCGATCTAGACCTACCTGTAGTACAATTACAGGAGCTAGTGGAGTACCTGACGAAAGAACGTCAGGAGGATTCAGAGAGGCAGTTCGAAGAAGCTTTCTGGGGCTACTTAGAGCAACCAGAGATCGGGTTTACAGATACCTGGGAAGAGAACAACCCCAGAGACCTCGCCAGCAGCACGCTATCAGTAGACCCCTCTCTTTACTTTCACCAAGAAGAGATCGAAGGGCCATCCGTCGGCTCAATCGACTCACAATCACCCCTGCTGCAACCTTTCCCCCGACCCGTCCACGACCCCTACCTCAACGACGAGTGGCAGGAATACAAGTGGAACCTCTTCCACCACCAACAAGAGTTAGATCGGATATTTGAGGACTCCCCTTTATCCTCCGCCCGCTCAACCCCCGCCCTGGTAGAACACCAACTCATGCCAGATATCAACTCTCACACTCCCTCATTAGAGCCCGAACCGGTGCAGGAGCCCCCAGCACCTAAGAAAAGAACAAGGAGGGAATACGAGAAGGAGATTAACAGGCATACCCCACTAGGATCTAGGATTTGGTTGAGGCCAGTAAAGAGAGTAAAGTACCACTAAGAAAGAAATAACAATGTTGCTTCCCCAAGACCTTACCAACATCCTCTCCCAACTCACGTCTGGTACCGATGATTGGGCAAGACTGGTGGTTGAGTTAGGGAACTATCTCGCCTCGGTAGAGGGCGAGAAAGCCAACATGATTAACCGCCTGGCCCAGGCTAAAGCAAGGGCACTCCAAGATTCAAACCGGCTCCAGCTGGCGGCCGGAAAGATAAAAGATCTCGAAGCCACGGTCGGCACCTTAGCTGGCCAAATAAGAACACTCTCCACCAGACCGGCAGCGACTGGTGGAGCAGCCGCAGGGCCTAGTGTGCCCAAGTTGTCAAAAGTAATTGCGGACCCAGGAACCTTCGAAGGACAGAGGGGCCACACCTTCAATGAATGGTGGGTGAAGATCCTCATGTGGAAGGATGAAAATGCTACCGCCCTCCCAGGTGAAACCGCGGTGAAAGCTGTGGTATCTTGGATGACTAAAGGAGATGCCACCCGCCTTGCTATGACTATTAGCCAGGCAGCCGCAACGGCAGGTTGGCCAGCCTGGGAGGCATTCAAAAAAATGATGCTGGCAAACTTCAGGCCGGTAAATGACAAGGAGTGGCACAAACAACAGCTACTCACCCTCACTCAAGGAAGGAGCGACATGATCTCTTTCCTTACAAAGTTCAAATCACATCAGTTGGTAGCGGGGCTGCCTACTGATCAATGCATCGATCTGCTCTATAAGCATGCAGATCAAGGGATAGTAAAGAGGTACGTCCGGGCCAAAGGCTACCCAGACGACCTTGAGAAGTTCATGGAGGAACTTCAAATCCAAGGAGAAAGAGAAGACCTGATGAAGCTTCTCTCAAGGGGAGTGCAGAGGAACTCGGGAATCCCGAGGCGTGACCCAAACGCCATGGATATCGACGTGGCCCAAAGCCAGCCGATATTCGACAAATTCACGTATGCCTGCTACAAATGTGGGCAAAAGGGACATTTCTCAAAGGATTGCATCAACCCTGCATCCAACAAAGGAGGCTCCTCCGCCTATAAAGGAGAAAAGAAAGATATCTGCACAGAGTGCGGATTCTACAATGGGGGCCACCGGAGCTCCTGTGCAAAGAAAGGGTGCAAAATGCGCAAAGTCGTCCATTGGGAAGAAGTCCCTTCTGACAACGAAAATGATGATGCGGGCGCTGCGTTCTCGGCTTTGGTCTGAGGCGCAGGTAAGTCCACTACACCTGGACCAAACCGGGAAGACAAAGAAAAGGAGGTTGACCCCTCCAAACACCCCTTACCTAAAACGGTAAGGGAAATGAACTTCGAAGAAGCCCGAGCCTGGTTCCGGGACTATGAAGGTCTCGCCAGCAAGGGAAAAGGCCATGCCTGAGGGACCCCGGGAGTCCTAAAGGTGCGTCGCCAAATAGGTATTCCAACCTCTCGATAGAAGAAGTCGAGGAAACGGAAAAAGAAGTTATCTCACAGCCATTAAAGGGGTCCCCTAGTGGGCTCGCCAGGGACGATAAACCTGGGCTTAATTCCTCTTATCACCCGAAGCAAAATGTTATTTTCCCAGATGACATTTTTGTTAGGAACCTCAGGATAGATAAAGAAATACTTCTCAACATTCGCATCGTGCCCTACGATGAAGGCTTCCAAAGGAGCTTCATAAGAGCTGAGGCACTGCTAGATAGCGGGGCCAATGCGGTATTTGTAGACCGAAAATGGGCCGATGACGTCAAACTCCCTTTGATAAAACTCCACCACGAAATACCTGTGTACAACGTGGATGGAACAAAGAATTCAGCAGGCAGCATCACATACGCTGCGGAACTGGTGTTAGAATTCCAAGGACACCGAGAAAAGATAACAGCAGAAGTAACCGATCTAGGAAAGAACCAATTCATTCTGGGATATGAATGGTTAAAACGCCATAACCCCGAGATCGACTGGTCCAAGGGCACAGTCAAGATGACTCGATGCCCTCGACACTGCCATTGCTTACAGGATAAGCCGGTGTTTCTCCATATTTTGGAAAAGGAGGAAGAAGATTTCCAGTACCAGATCCATGCCACCATAAAGGCGCTAGAAGCACAGGAACCAAAAAGGGAAAAGATGGTCGAGGAACTAGTTCCTCGCAAGTACAAAAAGTATTTCGGACGGTTCTCGAAAAAGGAAAGTGAACGCATGCCCGTCAGAAAGCCATGGGATCATGGGATCGACCTCAAAGAAACATTTAATCCTAAGAAAGGTCGACTCATTCCCTTATCGGTAATGGAACAAGAAGAAGTCAAAGCTTTTCTAGACGATCAGCTGGCTAAGAGGTATATACGGCCCTCGAAGTCACCACAGACCTCTCCGGTCTTCTTTGTTCCAAAGAAAGACGGCAAGAAACACATGGTACAGGACTACTGCTATCTTAACGAGCATACCATCAAAAATAACTATCCGCTCCCGCTGATTTCCCAATTAGTGGATAAGCTAAGGGGAGCAAAATTATTTACAAAAATGGATCTCAGATGGGGATACAACAACATCCGAATTCATGAAGGCAACGAATGGAAAGCAGCCTTCGTCACGTTCAAAGGAGCGTTCGAGCCACTCGTAATGTACTTCGGACTTTGCAACTCCCCTGCCACCTTCCAGGTGATGATGAACGAGATCTTCACCGATATGGACGACGTCTGTGTTGTCTATATCAATGACATAATGATATTCACAAAAACAGATGACCAAGAAGAGCACAACCGGATCATGTTAGAAGTCCTCCGACGCCTCGAAGAGAACGACCTATTCATAAAACCAGAAAAGTGTTTCTTCCGCATCAAAGAGGTAGACTTCTTGGGAATGATCGTTTCTCCAGAAGGGATAAAGATGGACCCAGCTAAGGTAGATGCCATAATGAAATGGCCGGTTCCCACCAAAGTCAAGGATGTCAGGAGTTTCCTAGGATTGGCAAACTTCTATCGCAGGTTCATATCTGACTATAGCAAAGTGGCTAGACCACTCCACGACCTGACGAAGGAGGACAAAGCCTTCCTATGGGATCAGGCATGCCAGCATGCCTTCGACACATTGAAGCAAGCCTTCACCACCGCACCTGTCCTTGCATATCCCGACATAGATTGTCAATTCTGCGTAGAAAGTGATTCCTCGGATTATGCAACCGGGGCTGTTTTAAGTATACTAAAAGGAGATAAGTGGCACCCAGTGGCGTATTCTAGCCACTCCATGACCCCGGAAGAATGGAATTACCCCATTGCTGATAAAGAAATGCTAGGCATTATCCAAGCACTAGAGCAATGGCGGCATTACCTAGAAGAAGCCAAATTGCCGTTTGAGGTCTGGAACGACCATAATAATCTCCGGTTTTTTATGACGTGCCAAGATCTGAATTGCTGCCAAGTGCGGTGGGCGCAATATCTCACTTGGTTCAACATGGTGTGGGTATACAAACCCAGTGCCTTGATGGCAAAAGCCAACACATTAAGTTGTCGCCCGGACCATGCCAAAGAAATCGAAGAAGATGATAAAGGAATAATTGTTATTTCCCCGGACAAGATTAGAGCAACCCCCTTGGAGGGCACACTCTCGATTATGAATGATGGGGCCACCCTTAGACATAAAATATTCCTGGAAACGTGCAAGCTATGAAAAAGGGACATAAGAGAACTCAAAAGGAAGTGGGGAATCCAAGAGGAGCATGACGGCTGCCTCAGTGACCGCCACAACAGAGTATATATCCCCGAATCGCTACCGCTCCAGATGGAAGTTGTCTGGATGCACCACGATATGCCCATTATGGGACATCCAGGCCAAGAAAAAACGCTTGAAGCATTACAATGTAATTATTGGTGGCCAGGTCTTGCCACTTTTGTTTCAGATTACGTCGCTAGATGCGACACATGCCAACGGTTTAAGGGAACAGGTGCCACACCAGCCGGCAGGCTCATTCCTCTACCGGTTCCGTCCGGTCCGTGGGAGAACATCACCACAGATTTCATTACCGACCTCCCCCTCTCTCACGGATTCGACGCCATCTTGATGGTGGTTGACCGGTTCAGCAAGGAAGTCGAGCTGATCCCGTGCACCAAGGCAATCAGCGCCGTTGATACAGCCAAATTATTTATGCAACACGTCTGGAAGCATCACGGCCTTCCAAAAATGATAACTATGGACCGAGGTCCGCAGTTCGCATCACAGGTGATGCAAAATATTAATAAACAACTCGGCATCGAAACCCACCTCTCGACCACATTCCACCTGCAAACGGACGGGCAATCAGAGGTCGTTAATCGGGAGGTTGGGAAGTTTTTGAGGATGTATTGCTTCGACCGCCAACAAGAATGGTCGGACTGGCTTCCGATCGCACAGTACAGCATGAATTCCAAGGTATCTTCTTCTACGAAGAAGACCCCCTTCTCCCTTACCCATACTTATCCAATGCGGTTGGGCACCGAAGCCGTTACCGGAAGTAGTACGGCCTCTGCAGCGGATGAGTTCTCCGCAACCTTGGAAGAAGTGCGCCACAATCTCCTGCAAGCCCAGGAGAAAATGAAAAAACAGGCGGACAAGCATCATTCCGATGCCCCTATTTATGAAGTGGGCCAGCTAGTCTGGCTCTCAACGGAGAACTTAAGGCTCACAAGAGCTTCAAAGAAATTATCTGAGCGTTGGCTGGGGCTGTACAAGATCACGGCTTTAGCAGGTCCAAACGCGGTTACGTTATTACTGCCGAAGACACTACGTATCCACCCTACGGTCAATGTTTCCCAGGTGAAGTCTTATAAGGAACGTCTCAAGGGGCAAGTCCCTCAATGCCCAGGCCTGGTTATTGTTACCGAGGACAGAGACTTTGAGTGGGAAGTAGATTATTTGGTGGCTAGCCACCAGAACAGAACGCGCTTGGAATATTTAGTCCACTGGAAGGGCTTTGGGGACGAGGATAGGACTTGGGAGCCTACCAAGAACCTCGGTAATGCAAAAGAAGCACTAAAGGCTTTCCACCATGCCCATCCCTCCACCCCTCGGTCGCTTGCGATCAACCCCATGGACTTTCTCCTTCTCTTTAAGAATGTAGGTTTCGACACCGACCCGCCGGAGCGGGGCCTCCCTTTCAACGTCTTGGATTTCCCTAGTGCTCCATGAGTGCCTGGCTCATCTGGGAATCTGAGCCTTAGGAGGGGGGTAGTGTTACGGTCATGTCGCACTATGGTATCATTTATTTTTCTTTCTCTTTTCTTCTCCTCCGCACTTGGACGCATTTACTTCATTCGCAGGCCACGTGACTAGTCACATGATGACGCCAGGAGAGCTAGGTATTAAAGAGTCCAAAGACCACCTAGACAGAGCACAGGTAACGAAGTACGGCCTTTGCCGTCACCTGTCGCCCTTGGCAGTAGATTCTGGAATCTATTGCACTCCTAATGTGCGGGAACTAGTTTCCTGATTGGGTTTTATTCATTTCCGCTCTTCATTTGCGCCCTAACCCAGTGCCCTTTAATTTCCACTCATCCGGATCTTTCCAGATGCTTCTCTTCTCTTCTTTGATAGAAGATGCCACACAGGAGGTGGCAGTTAATCTCCGCTGTGGCAGCACAGGATTGCTGATCGCCGTCGCCATGAGGCGTAGATAAGGGTCAAGGGTTTGACCATAGCGAGGAACTTACCATACTTAGATAGTTGGTCCGTGCCCAGGTGGCTGTACAGTAGAATAGTATATAAAGCCCAAGGAGCGAGCTGAAGCCCTCAGCTTGTTCTCTTGGTGTTCTCCCCTCTACTAGCTAGCCTTAGCAAGGGATAACATAGGCACCTACACAAGCCCATACACTCCATTCACCACCGCGACCTACGAACGCCCCAAGCTTACCTTCAAGTGAGATGCTCTCTGGTTTAGGGTTGTATCATTTAGTGGAAAATATGCAAACATGTGGACAGTTTTTTGAGCCACTGTAGCTCCTCAAGGAGGAAACCTTTGACTCTTATCATCACATGACATCCCCCTTTTCATCTCCAGACCTTAGCCAGCTACACCTCATTCACACTGATGCACCTTATGCCCAGCCTCATGGATTAGACATGTGCATAATGATACAATCCTAAACCAGAGAGTGTCTCACTTGAGGGTAAGCTTGGGGTGTCTGTAGGTCACATGAGGTGTGTGGTGTAGAGTGAAGTAAGGGGCTTGTAGAGGTGCTCTGTATTCCCTTGCTAGTGCTAGCTAGTAGTGGGGGAAACACCAAGAGAACAAGCTGAGGTCTTCAGCATTGTCCCCTGGCCTATATATATGCCAGTACTGTACAGCCACTTGGGCACAGACCATGTATCTAACTATAGTAACCTAACTATGGTAATTGTCCTGCTATGGTCAAACCCTTAGCCCTTATCAACACCTTATGGCAATGGCGATCAGCAATTCTATGCTGTGTTAAAACTGGGTCAACTCTGAGGGTTGACTCCAAGACTGCCTGCAGAGTTGGGCAAGGCTAGTAGGACTTTGGCTTCAGTGACTCAGAGTGGAGTGCTGTGCCCTTGTTGGAGTTGGTCCTGAATTTATGGAATGGAGTTAAGACTTGACATTGACTAGCAACAAAGTTGAACAGAGAGGTCAGAGGAGAGTCTAGGACTCAAGTGGAGGTTGGAAGAGGAGCTGAATCTATTTGATATTCAAACTGAGGTGTACAACAATTAAAGTATGCTTTATATACTATGAAGCAGAGGTGGATTAGTAAGGAGTTACTGTGGATGAGTAAGTCCTAAGTAAGATGGAGAAGAAGGAAAGCAGAAGCCATAGCTATGCTTGAATGAGTAAGACAGAGAGGAAAGAAGATGGAAAGCCAGAGCTGTGCTGGTACCAGCTCAGAAGTAGTACTAAGCCAAGAATGTAATCTAAAGAGAACAAAGGAAGACATAAGGAGAACGGAGAAGGTATCATATATAGGAGTTCACAGAGGAGTGGAGTTGGACTTGGATCTGCAGGATATGACATGCTGCCACAGCGGAGATTAACTGCCACCTTCTGTATAGCATCTTCTATCAAAGAAGAGAAAAGAAGCATCTAAAAAGATCTGAATGGGCAGAAATGAAAGGGCACTGGGTCAGGGCACAAATGAAGAGTGGAAATGAATAAGACCCAAACAGGAAACTAGTTCCCATGCTTTAGGAGCGCAATAGATTCCAGAACCTACTACCAAGGGCAACAGGTGACAGCAAAGGCCATACTTCATTACCTGTGCTCTATCTAGGTGGTCTTTGGACTCTTTAATACCTAGCATCTCCTGGCATCATCACATGACTGATCACATGGACTGTGAATGAAGTAAATGCATCTGTGCATGAAGAGAAAGAGGCCATGAAATAAATTATATGTTACCTTGGGCAGCTAGTGCCCATGTGACATGACCATAACATACAACACCCTTGACCTTCATTTCCATGTCATCCACAGGCTAGATCTCAGATCCTATTGGTTCCTTTAGCCAGATCCATAGCCATGGCAATCTTCACTGGTGATCCATTGTGTTCAATTTGTAAGCCATTATCCATTACACCCTTGCAGCCAGAACATCAACAAGTATATATATAGATTATCATGCTCATACAATTACTTTTTAATAGTATTATTCACTTGAACTTTTCTGGCTTAATTCAGTTGCAGCTAACTTGAACAAGTAATAGCACTATGAAAAAGCAGCTAAAAGTTCTGAAAACTTTGACAAGTAGCCACAGATGGCAATAGGAACAAGGACATTTTGCTAATGATGGTGATGATGAGTCATCAAGTTGCTTTTATAAACCTAAGTTTTAGCACAACTTGTTTGTGCATACTACCTTCAGAATTGTGCATGCTACCCTCAGAATTGTGTGCACTGCCCTGTTTGTGCACTGTGCACTTTGACTGCCATACTAGTTTGCCTTGCCATAGTTTGTGGCACGCACGGTTGGAGTAAACACAAAGTCACGTGAGCAATGAGGCAGGCCTTTTGGCGTAGTGGCTAGTACTTATTGCTCTCAGCACACGTACGATACTACAGCGCATGAATCCTCAACAGAAACAAGCACAATAACGACTTTCACAGTACTATCAATATCAATAGAAGCTCAGCTGGTGAGTTGATCTACTGCTCTGAAGTTCAGTGGACGAACTTCATTTCCATTGCAGAGACTGACTAGTTTAATGCAACTCTGACGACGCAACATTGAGCCTCATGTCAGCTACACTCAATTCACGTGCAGATTCGTCCTCGCAATCAGCTATGACACTCCCCGATCTCTCCCTGGGTTCGCTTGTGTCCGGCATCTCCACACCGGGTAGAGACCACAGGGTCCCTTCCGTATCATCCCAAACGACTGCGCCTTCCTCGGCGCCACTATCTACTCCTTCGCCACCCGAACATTTCCCGACCAGCGTACGCAAGCGTGTGGACGAACCCGGATCTGCTCTGAGGCGACTGGCTGTCTCTGGTCACGAGGAGGGGGACGATGTTGTAGAGGGCGGTGACTTTTTAGATACCCCCGGACATAAATGGGGTGATGGCCCAGACACGCCCGTCGCGAGTCGTAAACGTGCACGAGCAACTCCAGGCGGTAACAAAGGCGTTACCCTCACACTTCGCGATCAAGAAAAGGTGATATCTCCTGTCGATTTCCGCTGTGTATGTGGTGATCCTATTGCGACTATATAGCATATCGACAACCTTAAGAAAGAGAACTTCAACATCAAACTGCGCGTGCACTTTCTGGAAGAACGGCTAGCTCAACTCGCTCCTGACCAAGTCGATGCGGCCCTCAAGCAAAACGTTTCGCTCAAAGTCGAGGTACAGCAACGCGGTCTAGAACTTAAGAAACTCAAACGACTCGTGCTCGAGCTTGAGCGTGAATTGGAGCGTTCACAAAAGGAACGTGCTACGGCAAGTTCGCGCGATAAGGAACGTGATCTCGAGGCAAAATTGCAGGAACGTGAACACGAGATTCGGGAACTACGACGAGGGCGTATGTCGGCTGCTGCTGAAGATGCTCTCCAACTGGCCGAACTTAGGAACGAGGAACTCGAGGAGGAATTGGAAAACGTTCGAGGGCTGCTGGAAGACAACGTAGAAGAGATCGAACGGCTCCGTGAGATTGTTGAGAGACGCGGTAATGACACCCGCGATGGCCCAGGAGATAACAAACGTGAGCTGTGGCAGCAGCAGGTGGAGGAGCTCGAGGCCGAGAATGAAGCCCTGCGCGCTCGGATAGAAGACCAGAACGACCTTCTTCTGAGAAAGGAAGATGAGAAGGAAGAGCTTACTGACGAGATCGCACAGCTCAGTCTGGAGATCGAGGAAACTCAGCGAAGGAGAGAGGCCGAATCAATCGAACGCAGCGAAAGCCGAGCCCAAATTCTGGAAGAGCGAGAGGAGCGGGAGGCTGTGGAAGAGGACCTTAATTCTGTGCGCGACAAGCTCGCTGCGACAATGATTGAGCTATCACAAAAAGAGGACGAGATTGAGATGAAGAACAAGGAGATCGAGGATCTGATTGCTGAACATGATCGAATTGTAGCGGTGGTGGAACAGGAATGGCGAGGAGAGGTTGAGGAGGCGCGTGGACAAGTCGAGGAACTGCGTGATGTATACTTTTCCCCTGCCAAGCAGTCGCTGACAGCTAATATACTCTCATGTATAGGCACTTGCGGAACGGGAGACGGAGTCGAAGGAACTTCGCCTCAACATCTCAGAGCTCGAAGCAAATACTAACGAGCTCCATGCCAAGTTCGAAGCCACATTACAACATCTCGAGAAGGAGGCAGAAGAGAAGGACATTGAGATCGAATCTGCCAACCGAGAGATTGAGAAACTGAGCGAACAGGTCTACTTACTAGAAGAGGAGAATGACCGGATCAAAGAGGCGAGCGAACGCCTTCGTGAAGACGATGCTGTTGAGCGAGAAAGACTTGAAGCACTCGCAGCGGCACTCAAGGAGGCGGGTCTGTTAAAGTGCATCCAATTATCCGACTAACTTGTGCCATTCATAGAAAGTTAATACACTCAAGACGCAGCTTCAAGACCTCCAAGACCTCTATGATCAAACCTGTCAAGACATTATTGCCCATCGTTCACGACAAGACGAATTAGCCCGCCATGTCGAGGATCTTGTTGCAGAGATAAGGCATGAACGTAAGGAGAAGGAGCGCTTGGAACAGGACCTCTTCAAAGCCGAGAAGGAGTACGATTCCCAGCTTCGCCATGAGCGGCGGAATCTCGAAGTCAAAGAATCTGCTCTCCAGTCTGCTCTTGATAACCTCGCAAAAACTGAGACGTTCCTTGAACAGCGTCAGTCTGATATCAAAGCCGTCCAGGATGCGCTTAGAGCCAAGGAGGAGGAGTCGAAAAAACTTGGGGATTCGCATACGACCGCAAAGTTCTCTCTCCAGCTGGAAGTTGATCGTTTGAAGCGTGATGTACAAACGCTCGAGGACGCTCTCGCACGTGCACGTCAAGACATCGCGGCTCGTGAAGGCAACACGCGGGAACGCGATCTCACGATCGACAAGCTGCACAACGAAGTTCGCGATCTGACCGCACGTCTAGGGAATCAGACCCAATCTCGCCTCTATCTCTCCGAGAAGTTTGATGTGACCCAAGCGAACTTGAAGACCGCGGAATCCGAGGTAACTACCTTGCGTGCGAAGGTCCATGAGGTGGAAACGCGGTGGGCCAAGGATCAAAAGTCGTTGTTAAGCAGCGAAACTCAGTACCGCGATCAGCTTACTGAGCGCAACACGTTGCTGCTTACCATCTATCAGTATATGGACAAGATCCTCGGCGTAGACAAGACTCCTGTATGTCCTTCGCTTGCGTGATGTTCCGAACCCTTGACAACGTGCATTCACAGAAGAAAGGTGGCCAAGCGGAGACCAAGCCATTCACCAACTTTAGCATCTTCCACGATAACCTCATCACGCGCCTCAAGGCGCTCAGTCAGATACAGCTGGACTTTGATAAACGGGTCAAGGAGACTGAAACGCGGTTCACAGAAAAGTTAACGGATATGCGAAAACAGCTTGACACGCGGTGGAAGCAGATCGACAAGTTCGAGACAAGTGTGAAGGCGTACGGTGATGCGAAGGCGACATGGAGGCGCAAGTATGTTGCCAAGGAAGGCGAGCTGGAGGCACTCAAGGTTCGTCGTGGTAGTGGGTGTCTCCTGTCTGCTGACCGGACCTGGGGATGCTACAGGCCACCAACGCCGATCTCGTCCAGCAGCTGGCGACAGCGAGACGACCCGCACAGGGCGACTCGCAAGAGATACGGACGCTCCTGTCGCGCGCCGTGAATGCGGAGAAACGGCTTGTGGTAGCGAACAACCAGCTGCTTCAGCATGAAGAGAAAATATCGACTTTGAACCAGAAGACTTCGACCGCGGACGCCAAATGGGAAGCACGAGTGAAGGAGTATGAGACACGCTTGAAGGCCGCGGAGGAGAAATACAAGCGAGAACGGCAGGGGAGCAAGGAACGGATACTCGAGCTTGAGAATCAGATGAAGTTCATAGATCACTTTTTCGCCTTTGTTAGTCACTGACTTTATGCCGTAGGAGCCTAGAGCGACAGAATGACATCGCTCAAAAGCGCAATGTACAGCTGGATGCTGTGACAGAGAGCGCCAGAGTGGGGGGGAAGGGGAGAGCTCGTGATCGATGATGCAATTCAGACCTTGCCCAACGCTTCATCATTCCCTTTCTTTCCTTATTGTCTTTGAATTCTCCTTCGTGGACTTTCCGTGCTTTGTAGAATGGCTCGCACTCATCATGATGTACCATATACTCCTACTTACCCGTACCTCCGCTGCGAATTCAATATGATAGACTCATACTATGTCTGGCCGACGGCGGGGCTTTCAATGAGGAGTCTCGGCTGTAGGCAGGTTCCTCGTTCGCTATAGCCAACACTTCGATGCCGTTGTGTCGGATGGACATGGCCCCTCCTGGGAACGTGGTCGTGGAAGCTGCCAGTGAGAAGAGCTACATATCACTGCATTATTGAATATAATGACGAGATGTGACGCGAACACCCTGGAAGGCACACACAGCCTGCCTGATCAGACTGATCAAGTGGTCGGTTGAATTATCGCCTCCCGACCTCCACGGCGATGGCAGTCTGCGATTTCCCTTGAAATATTCCCAGAAGGGCTTCGGTGGATGAAACAATGTCCAGTTTGGGCACAGATAACCTTTGGCCCGACAGTTAATAGCTTTCGCTAATAACACTCGATCACAGAAATACCTCAATTTATCTGAGATGGTGTGCTGTTGTAAGTGTCGGTCGAAAAGCAAGGATCGGTGCAAACCTAATCAGGGAATCTAACCCAATCCAACCCAAACGTGAGACACGCACATTTCTCCGCGCTATCAATGTCCGTGAGTCCGTCAGCGAGACTGTGTACAGGACTTGTAAAAAGCTATCCTCAGACAATCTAGAAGCCGACTGTAACATCATCCTCGCGGTCAACGAAATTACGTTAAAGCTCCATCGGTGAGCTGAATGATAGCCACCTGTATTTGGTGCCCGCAATACCTCAACGCACCAGAAGACGTATCATGTGCGTCTGTCTGCCTTGATCCCTGTGCATGATCTGGTTTCATCATGACGATGAGTCTGACCATAACCCCGCGAATCGGATTTCAGGGGACGGTTGAATCGTTCCTATTGGTTTCAAATCAAGTGTTTCCGCCGTTCGCTTGTAGACAAAGTGATCCCAACGTTGGGAGGGGTCAAGTCTGTGCCGAGTGATCAAGGGTTCAGAGTTAGGTGATCCCCTCCTCATGTATCGTCCTTGTTTCGTTGCAATGATTCTAAAACATTTAGCCGCTCCCTGAGCCGATGATAGGCGTCCGGGACGAGTCAAGCCGGTGAAAGACACCTCGGTGAGGATCAATTTTATTCCTCCTCGGAGAGCCGACTCAGCCGAAAGCTCTATTCTCTGGCAACCTAGCGTCAAAAGAAGCGTCGCCGTATCCCCGGGACCTGTAGTACTATCCCCATGGGCGCCTGAGATGGGGAGCAGGGTCTTGTAGCCTGAGTCGGAATTACCATTGTTCCCAAATCACGAACAGAAGAGCGCCTCCCCAGTTTTAATTTACTTATCCCTGATTAGTATTTCCTTTCCCATGAGATGTGCAGAAGCGACCAGAGGAAGTGTGTTGTTCCCCCTATAGAACGAACTATGGGTTATACCGCAGTCTGGCTGCGAACACCGCCTTCGCACCAACTCATGTGGAAGGTGTCACCAACTAAATATCAAGTCCCCAATACATAACTTAATTACCGTGCACCTAGGAGCGCAGAGACGATGCCGACCTCCAAGCGATGCCAAAAACTGTGGTATCCTCCCGGATCCTAGGGTCTTTGAAGCCCAGTGTATTCGACACATATCCAAACCTGAAACGATTCGCACACGTAGAACGGAGCAAGGGCTCCGCGGTGCAATCGCGCATGCCTCAAATATCTAGATTGCTAGCAGCTCTAGAAATGGAATAAGTTCCATATAATCACCATGCTGTTCGGAGAGGTCATCATGACTGCAAGTTAGTGGTCATGAGAGCTTTACCCGAGCGGCTGATGCTCAGGTGCAATCATGTGTTGCCGTGTCTGGATCTACACTGCAACATGTTCGCAAATTAGGTATAGGCTCCTATGCGCTTGGAGTTCTCCGCCGCAGAGTGCCCTTGATTTGCTGCGTACAACCACCCTGACAACTCAACAATTGCTACTTACTATGCCTATAAATTTGTGTCCTTCCCTCCCATCTGCGGAATTCAGTTCTGACTTGAAGCCTTGGAGACGACAGACATGCAACAAGCCACTACAGACCCTCTGTATGCATATTTATCGATTTCCATGTCAAGTCTTCTGATCCGGTATTAGCACGGAATTCCTCGCGCCGCTGCTGCTCGATTTCCCCGCGCCCGGCCAAACTTGCCGCTGGGTGACCGGACACAGTTCTGAGTGCGGTGCAATCATCCCAACGAATAACAGGCTCGCCTCTGCACACTTTCGCAATGAGCACGCTCTTGGTGTGCGGGATGCCAGAGACATCGTACCTTGTCTGTGGCAACATTGTAACGCGCCGCCAATGCAGAGGAGGAGCATGATTCGACACATCTTGGGGGTCCATCTACAGCTACTGAGATGGACATGTCCCTTGTGTATGCAGACATTATCGCGGAGGACAAGGTTGCACCGATGCTTCGATGGGGGGGGAATGACGCTATGAGTAAGCCGGGATTAGCTCTATTTTTCTCTTTGCTTTCAAACCTGGTGGGCTAGATACTCGCGAAGCAGGCCGGCACCCAGAACTACAGTGAAATCCTAGGTGCGGAGAGCGGTGGGAATGTGGAAAGTGAATCGGACTTGCTGCTGACGCGCGCCACGTAGCCCCCAAGTCGACGTTGTATTGAGTGAAGGTGATCAAGTGACGACTTACCGAATAATAATGGACTAAGTCTCGCGTCTGAAATGTTTGTTACAGTGTGCTCGAGTGTCGCTGTAGCCGAACGACCAGCAGTTTGTCCACATAGCACGAGTGATAACGCACCGATTGATCTGTACTGACTCGACCGCTTCAAGATCTCCGCTTCTGATTAGAGAATAAAAACTTTTTCATAAGCTAGCCACTGTCCTAGACTGCGGAACATCTACCAAGTGGAGGATCGGCGAAACTTGTGACCCGATCATCGGACAACGGGGGTAGGATAAACTGATGTGCCAGAGGACCTATTGTCGAGTCTGGCAAGCGCGCCCGCGGCCTCGTCATCACCGGCCCAATCAGAGTGCCGGCGAGCGCGCCCCTCGCGTACATTTCTTTTTCTCGCGTATTGTACTCGATTGTATCCATACCGCTCGACCCTACAGCTATGCTCGCGTACTCTGGACATTGCGCATACCAGTGTACGGCCCGGTCATGTCTCTATGCCTAGCGACATTCGTGACTAGTATATAGTTTGTTCCAGAGACCTCAGTTCGTTTCCCGCGCACGACCGAGGTGAGATACACACTCTAGACACTCACCTATTTGACTGATTGGCGACGTAGTCAAATCCTTTGATAGTCGCGCGCTGTTGTGTTTCTCGCTCCTATTCTCACACCGTTGCTGTGTGCACAACGAGGCGGGCGTCACTAACGGAAGATATCGACGATCCGCCGACTGGTGTGGATAATTCAGGGACGTAACCTCGTCGCGATTCGAAACTAGGGTCAAACGAGAAGTTTTAAGTTCATGCAGTTCTGAAAACGAGGCGTCGTGAGTGCAGGGCTTCTAGTCAGGGTCACGACAGCCCCACGGGCCAGCCGCTGACGAGCGATGTCTGTCGGACTTGCGAACCCTTTCTTGTCCGACGCCGACGCGTACCTTGGCCACCACGATTCGAAACGCTCGTTCTTGCATGTTTGGCTCATCGGAACTTTGAGGTACATCGCCCGGACGACTCGCCACTGACGACTCGAACTCACAATTCAGTCCATCAGCACAGAATATTGGCTTACTGGTGAAGAAGGCATCCAAGCAAACCAAAACCCGGGGGGCCAGCGACAATGTGGAGAACCTGGGCTTGTGCGAAACACCGGAAGACGCCGAGCTAACGCTTGTCTTGACGCATCTCCATCAGACAAGAGAGCCCTCGTTTTCCATCTTTCCTATCCTGTCTAGCCGGCCAGCTTGGTGTAGACTCCCACGGTCATCGTAAACGTGTCTTCGTTTGCAAGGTCCTAGCTCGTGGTCACATCTTGGTATGTAATCCTGCTGCTAGCGATAGGCTGAACGGCACGGCGTGAGCAAAGCGCGCTTGGGCCCAGCAGGTCACTCTGAAAACAGGTCGAGCATTCAAATTGTTCATCGCCGCCTGAGCAGTGGATGTAAGGCGGATGGTCAGAGACAAGTGGTTACTCAACATGACGGCGAGGGTACATCTTGTGCAATCCCGGTATATATTCAGTATGTCTGCTGACTCAAGCACGCCAATTATTCCTCGCAATTAAGCCCTATTAGGATCCGATAGCCTCGTCATTTGGTCACATTGACACCACCATACAAGCAATGCTTGTCGAAACAGGTATTGGCCCGACTCGCCGCACCCCTAAAGACTTCCCCATAGTGTCTTGCTCTCAAACGCCATTGAACACAGATTTATATGACCTGAAATAGAACCCGCCACACTTATCCATTATGTCCGTTCATATCGCAAGCCTCCACGGCTTCTATTCATTTCCCGCTAGATTTGAAACCGGGGTAGCCCCTCATAATTGGCAACGCTGACTGGGGACTCGATGCGCTGCTAAGGAGGGGGTTTGTTTAGGCTCAGGTTTCTAGCCACCAGTGGCAATATTACTGGGGGTATTGATCCGAGCTTACGCTATCCCCTCCAAGCATTTCCTTGGTTTAAGTGCGTCACCTCTGAGTTCATAGACCTTGAGGCGTTGCATGGCCTCATTTCCGTTAGAATGCTGAATGATCGTGGTCTTTATTCCGTGAAGTTACGTGACCCGAGGTGGCTTATCGGCTTTGTGCCGTCGGGTCAGTATTAACCAGCGCTGTGGAGACCCGCCGAGGCCAAGCAACGCTGAATGAGCTGGACCCCATGCTCTATACGGGCGACGAGGGAGTACGGGTACAAGACACTGGAGTGACTGCTCGCACGATGTATGACCATCAAGTCAGTAGGGCTGACACCCCGCTCACCCGTCATAGAACATGTTCCGACATGAATTTTGGCCTGCTTTCAACGCTTCAGGCACACACGCTCATACCGGTTCTTTCAGTCATCAATATGACTGGATATATCATGGACCTCATGATCATAAATGGTGTCGACCATTATAGTGTGGCCAGTGTTGTCATTGTAACGTCCAAGACTAAATGAGGCTCACATCATCCTCTTCGTCAAGTTCTCGATCGAGATCCTACCTCGCTTTCTCTAATATCAGCTTATCAGAAAACTCCGCGAATATGCCGTCTTAATTTCTCTACGAGGCTTCAATCTGATGTTGGCTCCCCCAGGCGCAACATGGAGTACATATGTATTACTCTTGACCCGAGCGGACTCAAAGCGCCGTTTGCTTAGGGACAGAGATAAACACTTTCCCGATCTTTGTGTGATGTACCGTCATGGGCGGTAAGGTGGTGATATTTTTTACCTAAGATTTTGATCCTAGCCCAGGGTGAAACACACACCAGGAGCCTTGTCCCTGCGTGCTGGGGCAGCGCACCATTCTCGGACGTGCTATAGCCTCCTCTGAGCCGCTCTAAGAGCCAAACCTAGGTCCCAGGCGAGCCTGTACTTGGCACCCCCCCACTGGCGGTGTTGCCCTGTGCCTGTGTGCCTGGTTGGCCCGTGAGCGGATCATGAGTACATTGATGATATACAGTATTACCGAAGACGTTATACAAGGTTATACACGAGTGGCCCCCACCTAGACCAGCGATCGGAGATCTACTCCACTTTGTGTACGGGTTACCCGCCTCGTTTTACGTCCGCGTCTGGAGCTCCAGCTCTGTGATTCGAAACGGCAATGGCGACCTGGCGACTTGGCGACTTGTCAGGTTGGCGAGGGGGGAGGGGGGAAGACAAGATGCACACCTACATATTCCCGCGGCTCGCGGAGGGAGAGCGACGCGACGCGACGCTGCGCCATTCTCTGCTTGTGAGCGTGAGCGCGCGTATGTGTGTGACGATGGAAAAACGGTGTCCCCGAGATCTACGGAGCCCGCTTCCATGCTGCTGCTGCTGCTGCTGCTGCTGCAACGCTCGACGCGGTGTCGGCAGCTATAACGATGATGTGCGGTCCGCTTTCCCCATCTGACCGTGGGTGTGTGTGGGGGGGGGAGGGGGTTCGAAAAGGGGATGTCCACCATGTCAGGGGGACGAACGCGTCACTCCCTGATCCAAACTGCCGCTTAGGACATGGCGTGCACGACGCTCCCCGGCAAACAGGGATCGCAAAACATGCTGTGTGAAAAAACGGATGGTCTTTCTCTCCCTCAAGGGACTATCACACGCGGAAAGACGTGGAGAAGACGAAAAAGAAGAACGCCAGCTCGACCAATGTCGACAAAAAAGTCATGCTGAGTCGTGACGCTGTGACCACCACGGTCGCCGGAACAGTTTCATGGCCTGGGTCTTTTCTTTTTTACTCCTCATGAAATAGATCAACTCACGTTTCGGTCGTCATCCGCTCGCATAAGAATAGGAATATGACCCATGCGACGACAATCGAGTCAGAATACAAAAGAGTACAAAGAAAGAGAGAGAGAGAAAGAGAGAAACACCAACCAACGATAATTCACTCGCCCTCCACCGCGTCCGCACACGCATGCACCGTTCCCCTCCTCGAAAACATCTTCCCGCACAACTCGCAACGCCACCTCAACAAGTTCAGGTGCACCGACAAGATGTGTCGTATCAGGCTCCCGCGTTGCATCGGGGCTGCCTGGCAATCGCGCCATCGGCAGCTCACGATGACTTTTTCGTTGCCTCGGACGTCATGGGCGTGGCGAAAATGGGTGCATGCGATTTTAGGATCTGAAGACAGGGTCGCACCGCACACGAGAGGAAGGTGGTGACTTGAGACCCATTGGCAGGCCAGTGGTGGGATAGACACGTGATGAGAGGCAGGTATGGGACCAGAGGCAGATGTGGATGGTTGCGACTGCGGTGAGGGCGTGGTCAAAGGGGCAGGTAAGAGGTCTGGGGTGTCTGCGAGCAGTTTGGCGAGAAAGTCATCCCTTGAGAGAGTCGAATGCGTTAATCCCGTCCATTCACAAGACAGGAGACGCGACGTACAATGGATCGGGAAGGTCAGTGTATTCGTATTGGCCAGAATAGTTGTCGCCCATTGTCAAGGATGTATGCACAGACTCCTTCGAATCGTTTCTACGAAGGGGAGAGGGTGTAAGGGACTCGGGTGTGACCAAAGAGGGTTTTAAAGCATGTGTTCCCAGATAGGGATCGGGAATGTCGAGTGTGATCGAATCTGACTCTCGCCTCCCAAACAGTTCGGGGTCGACGATGCGTTACGCAACATAACCGGCACTTCAGCGCGTATGCTCGATTTATCGATATATAGATTACTGCCATGGGGCGATGAACCCCATGTGTCGAACAGTCAACCAATGGGTTAGCACAGCCAGAAGAACTGCTCTGTCACATACCCACAACAACAAAGTTGGCCAATACAGTCCATTTGGGGTGGTGACATGCCGGGACGAGATCTTCCCTACCTTCGGGACACGTTACGTAGCTGCATCTAGGCCGGAATGTACCCTCCAGGAGGCCGTGCCGTAAACCATACCTCGACGAATAAGGATCATGGAGACACGAATACGGCTGGTCCTCAGCCGGGGGCGATCGTGACGATAGTTTCTTGGCCGGCATGCCCGACGTCTCCATAGAAGAACCGCGAGGCATCCCATCAGAATGTCCTTGATCCGTGCCCATCCATGCACGACACGCGCAGTAGATCTGAGGCATCGGCGGCGTTCAGATATCAGCATGCGAGCCAAAGAGGGGTTAGGTGATGCGACAGACCTAAAGATAAGGAGTTCATTTCCGTTTTGCCGACCGTTGAACGCGTTAATTGAACTGACGGCGTGCATATCCGTTCAAAAAAAAATTCTGGGCTCCATACGCTATGAATGACCCACCGCTGTCATAGTGCCGAACGCTCTGCCTCCACCAGCCCTTTCAGGCGATGGCTATTTGATGGCACCATTAAATCTCGAAATCCGAGATTAGTGCACGCTAGCCTATTCGGGACCCATCCACCTAACCTACTCCTCCGCAGCGTGTGCTAATTGCGTGACATCGCTGGCCAATCAGACGCGCAGAGCATTCCGCGGCTTGTGAACATTGTGTATCTCGTTTTGTCAGGTCCGAGGGGCGCTATGAAATGGAGAGATCACGATAAAAAAACGTACCGGCATAATGTACGGAACGCATGTGACGATCAGATGCGGCTCGAGTGCTACGGCATATGTATGCAGGGCCACTCCAAGAGCGGTACCATACGTACATTGTTACCCTCCTCATTATCAATCGTTTCACGAATATCCGAATGCAATGGACCAAACGTGACCATCGGGCGGCTAAACGTGGCGGGGATAGCCGACCAGATGGTGCAACCTAGGCCAAGTGCATCACGATTAAAAACATCAACATCACGCGCCCTCTCCACCCGGACGTCTTGATTCTGACAGTTAATGCCCTCCCACGTGCGTGGAGAACAATATGTAACGCAGGACGTTAGAGGGATCGCATCGAGACGATAGGCGGGGAGTGAGGACACGGTGTTTCAGCGACACCCGCACTTCGTACCTAATACTTTGCACGGGCCAGTCGGTTTTCATGAACGACAAAGGAGGAAATGGCGGTTCCAGTTAGCTCTACGGAGGGCACCAGGATATTACAGTGGGGTGGTACCCATCGGAGTTTCAACCACCACAGCATGGCAGAAGGGAAGAGGCGGAAAAAACGAGCATGAAGTGGGAGTGACAGGTGCATGCACGTCTTGGGCAGTCGTACGACATCTGCTAGAGCTAATTCTTGAAGGTAGCCGGTTTTCACCGCTAGAATCTTTCCCGCTTGAAGGCGTAAATTCTCTGCTTTGCTGTGCTGCTCCTGTAGGAGAATTCGAGTCATTAGCGGTAATAATAATATAGGTCATGGCAGCCGAGTGTACATGTGAACGTTGCTCATGCCATCGACGGTCAGTGTATGAGTGCTTGAGGCGTTCTGTTGGCGGGTTTGGTTCGGGGTGTACAAAAAAGCATGCGGCCATGATGTTGGCCATGACGTGGCGCGGTGGCTGACCGGGAAGACTCCGGGCCGCCCTGCCGCTGCCTTTCCTCGTCCCCTCCATGGCCACCGTCAAACTCGCCACGCTCGCGATCCGTGCAAGTCTAGTACTACCTTTCTATCACATCAACTAATGACAATGTCCGCCCCACCTAGACCATCGCCAAGCCCATCTCCGCTCAGCTCAAAAACCAAGCAAAACAGTGCGTCCAAGCCGAGACTCTCGCTCCCCGGCAGCCATGGTTGATACCCCCCCCCCCTCGCCCTGACATGCACACGCCTGCCCCCCCTTTTTTTAAAAAAAGACACGAAACGTTTCGCAACGTTTGCGTCTCCCTCGCGCAACGAATGCACACCGCCGAAATATCCCTCCGCACCAACATCCTCGGTGAACCCGCGCGTCACAACATCCGACCCTTGTCCGAAACCAAGTACGTGAATACCTCTTTCTTTCTTTCGCCAACGACCCCGCGACGCCTGACACACCCCCCTCGTATAGAGCCATCGAAAATGGCGCCAACGCGCTCGCAGAATCATTCCTGTTCGCGGTCGCAGCCCTCCTGATCGTCGGCGAATCTTACCGCTCCTCCTCCAAACAATCCAAGCGCCGCGACGACGTCGACGAGAAACTCGAGGGGCTTCTCACCGCCGTCGAGAGCTTGCAAGAGGGGAAGAAGGAGGTTGAGGGGGCGTTGGAAAGGACGAGGGAGGACGTTGACACCGAACGCAAGAGGAGGGAGGCGCTGGAAAAGGTCGTCGAGCGCTTGGTTGGTGTAGGAAGGCGAGGCGAGTGGGACGCGTCGGTCTGGCAGGGAACACCGTTGAGCGGGTCGAGGGTCGAAGTCCCGAACTCTGGGCCGTCCTCGTCAACATCGACATCATGACCGGCAAGTTTCGTTCTCGAATTTTGCCCACTGTGCGCGTGTACGTATTGACTTCTAGATCGTCTGCAACACGGTATGCTACACGGGAGGCTGAAACTGTCTTCGCGTGCTAATACTGGTTACGATAACATACCACTTCTCGCAAAGGAATGGATCAATTTACATGATCTCGCATCTCCCCTGACACAATCGTTCCATCCACTCCACCAAACCATGCTTCTCGCTCCATGCACCACCATTTCTGGCCGGCCAATTGATCGCCCCGCCGGCCCTGGTCACCTCGATCGTCGCCTCCTTCTCGCCCCTTACAGGCAGAGCATAAAACCATCGCAACATCTGCTCGCTCTCGTCCACCTCTACCCTCCCCTCCGACACCTTGACTTGCATCGCATACCCATCCGTCATGATTGTCTCCCCCTTGCCAGGCAGCAGCGGTGTCGACGTCGTCATAGGTAGCGTGACCGTCGACCGACTCCTCGCCCCAGGCACCTCTACATCTCCCGAATCGGCCTGCTGCTGCTCACCGTCAAGGTCCGAAACCGACCGCTCGACACACTCATCTGACGCAAAGTGCACCAATGGGATGAAAACCTCCGTCGGAAGCACACTCTCACCCCTTCTACCCTTGTCCAGGTCCTCCCCTTCTCCATTCGTCTCGACGTGTGGTACATCGGCCGGCGTGACGCGAACCTTGAGCTTGAATGTCGCCTTGCCGATATCAAATTGAATGTCCACGGGCGTGCCGACCACCTTGACAGGATACGGCCGACAAAACGCGCATATCGCGCGCGCGCCGTCCCGCACGAACCTCAGCAGCTCGTGCAATGGCATCGATTTCTGAACACTTGCCACCTCTCTGTGCGCATACGGCGACGACGGGATAGGCAACGTCGCCAACGACGTGCTCGACGTACGTGCCGACACCAGTGATCCAGCTGCACCCGAGAAGTGGTGTCCCGCCGCCCCTTGCACGTCGTCCCTGCTCCACAGACTCAAGTCCTCATTGTTCCATCCATCTCCCCACATGTGGCTGTTATCTGGGCAATACGTCCACACCGTATAGCTCAACGCATTCGGGCCGTCTGCCGCGTTTAGGCTCGCATCCAGTGCATGCTCCTGGGATGAATAATCCCCATACCCTTTGCGCGTCGGATCGTACGCCTTCTTGTCGTCCATGTCCATAGGCGTCCCGATTTCGCCAATGATGGTCGGATACCGTCGCGGCGTCGGAGCGTCTGCGCCCAGATGTACGCCATCCGATTTCAACATGCCAAGCTGACTCTGGAAGCTCGCGCGAATAGCCCGTTCCCCGAACCTGCCCGCGAAAATCGGACTGCTATACTTGCCCCTGATGATACCCAGCGCGTCCGCGTTGAACATGTGCCAGTGGCGCGTCACGAGCGTGAGACCGTCGTAGTAGTGTGTCGAGTGGCAGGCACGCCCTTTGAGCAATGATTCAGGGATCTCCGGCGGAATAGCAAATACGGGAGCTTGAATGAATGCGATGGCGCTTGGATGTGCGGCCCGGATGCGCGTCACATAATCTGTTAGGTGGGGCAACAAGAATTCCTTGAGAAAGTGAACTGGCACGGGGGCGCCACTCGTTGGGGAAGGAGCAGGGTTATAGCGAAAGTAATGGGGTTGTAGCAGCGAGCCGGTGTCGATGTCCCATATGCCATGAAGAGCCCATACACACGTCCCAAGTGTCCATTCTCCTGATCGTTTCCAACCCCACTTGGGATGGACACCGTTTGGCTCGCTGCTGGGGTCCGCCCACAACCGAACACCCTGTGGATCGACCGTAACACTCCCGCTGCGACTGGATCCAAACGGACCAAAAGTATAGTTGTCCAAAGTCTGCGCGATACCCATCCCAAGTTTGAGTGACTGCAGCGGCGTCGGCATAGTTCCCTTTTTCAGTGCTGATCCCTGCTTGGTCGGATACACGTTCAGGTCCTCGTGCTCAATAAATCCTTCGGAGGGTTCGTTCATACTGTCCCAACCAATGACAACGTCATCCAATAGTCCACCTGCATCCCGAATCCGATCTGCGAGCACTCCAAACGCTTGGATGAAATGGGACTGAAGGTAGTCTTGAATGTTAACGCCGTCGATGACACACTTCGGGGCAAAGGTTTTGCCTCCAAAAAAGAGGGCGAAAAGTGTTTGGGAAGCAAGACGGCTATAGTTCGTAGACCATACCATGGCAGGGAGGGCGGTGGGATCTGGGGCGAAGGTACCTGGGTATTCGCAGTGTATGATCGCGGATTGGGTTACAGTCAAGGCCTGTGGATCGATACCACATGCTGGGAGTGTCCAGTAAGGAGCACCGGAACCGCCCGAGAAACGTGACCACTAAAAGGAATCAGAAATAACACACAGAATATGAAGCGGACGCGTACAGCGTCTTGGTGCGGGTCCAAATAAACTTTGAACCCGTACTCCTTACACTTGTGGAGGACGCGGACGGTGTAGTCCATAAAGTCATAGTCATAACGTCCGCTAGCCATGACTACATGAGAACGTGTATCATGCGCGTTGTATGGGTAGACACTTACGGTCCTTCGTGTTCGAGTGCTTCCCAAGTAATGGGATACCGGAGCACGTTGAATCCCCACGCTCTGAGACGGCCCAGGTGCGCGTCTGCAGAACCATCGTCGAGGTTGAGGGGGCGACCGTGAAAGCTCTGCCCACCAGCCTGTGCGGTAGACCAAAATCCGTCGAGAACGTAGGAGGGTTGGCCGAGTGGCGCCTTAGACGACCCAGAAAGGTTCACGCCGCGCAGGAGCACCGTACGACCGCGCGTATCCACGAAATGGCCGTTCAAGGTGTGTATATAGTCGCGTGGGATGGGCCGGCCGGTCGCCGGGCACGTCTTGGGAACCTGGGGCATGTCCTCGTTGTCGTCGAGGGTTCGTAGGTCGTGGTGGTAGTAATGAGGAAGGGGAGGAGGCGATTCCCCGCAGGCGGATTAAACAGACCCAAGTCGTACGACATGGACCCTGCCTTAATTGGAACACTCGATATTGTACGTCAGCGTGGCGGTGCAATTGATAGACGAGTGTTCGACCTATTAACGAGGTTCACTCCACAGGGCCAGGCCACAAAATCACAGTGGTCCATGTCCGTGGTGACCCAAATTTCTACGTTGTGCAATGAATTCTTCGCTTCATTCCATTTTCAGCGGCTCCAAGAAGTACATCAGAACATTGCGGTGCATACTACCGGGCCCCGGCACGATTCTCCCGTTACTTATCAGTTATTCAGCACCGTCGGGACACCCGCAAGCTTCATCTTGACACCAACCTCGAACAGATAATCAAGGCACTAGAAGTCAAGAGTCTCTAGCAACTTCACAGGACTCAGCGCAGCACACTTACCTCTGTCTGCGTTTTCGCCTTTTCCCAGTTATCTCCTGTCGGAATTACATCAGAAATTCCCTTGGAAAAGAAAATCGTAGGACGCACCCCACACGTAGATACCGTGCCTTCTCACGAGGATAGCCGCGGCCTCCGGGTACTTGACCATCGCTTCGGCCATGCTGTCCTTCAAATCTTCCTCAAACGGAGTGTTGGGGATGATTGGCACGCGAAGGGTATCCAAGTAAGACATGGCACGACCATTTCCACCGATCCGCACGCCTTTGATCATCTACCAAAACACTTTCAGATTCGCACGTTCCTTTCCAAGCGAGGTCCTTACCTCCTATTCAGATAAGCACGTTGTGAAAGTCATCGAGTCAGCCATCGTGATCAGCCATTGGCCGAGACCGTAGACCGACCTGATGCGAGATCTCAAAGAAGTCTCCTTCCCATAACAATGTCGCCATGACCGCATTTTGCGAATGCGTATGAATGCAGCTGCCTGCATTCCTTAAATCGAACGCGTTCCAAAACAATGGTGTACACGCCGACTCCTTGAGGTTCTGTTTAGGACGACGGAGAAAGACGCGATCTGTGTGTGGGGACGGCGCGGCCTGCGGGTAGGGTAGGACGAACATGTGCGAAGGTTCGATCCGTTCCTTCTGCACGGCAGATGGGGCAATATAGACCTTGTCCCTGACATGTCAAACCCACCAGAGGATTCAAGGAGATCAGGATCGGCGGCATCATATCACAGTGAGGAATACCTGCCCTACGCGGATACAGATCCCACCTCCAGTTCCAGTAACCCACCCAAGTCGATAAAACCCAGCACACAACTCGGGAATGAGGTTTGCAGGCTATGTACGGACGCGATCTCAGTGTTACTACACGTTCCATGGGATGGACGTACGTGGAGGGGGTCATTCGAGGTCACAAGCGCGTCGGTTTCGTCGCTGGACATGCTGGTTCAAACTGGGTTGGGTGCAAGCAATTCGCTTCCATCCTCGCCTTATCGTACTTCGAAATACCCACGGGGGGGTCTTCACTGAATGACCCCCCCTTTCAACTTTGTGTAGGATTATACTTACATTCACGGTCGGGGCCAATGCACCCCTGGACGAGCAAGTGGAGCATCCAGTTCGCATTTGCTCCCTTCAGACGGGTCTCACAATCAGATGCGCACGATTTCTGATCGGACGGCCCATGGAGCTAGACGAGAAGATGTATTTCGCGTCAGCCATGCAGTTCTTTGAGTTTCGTTACTGACGCGATCATGGAGGTGTTCGATGAAAATGGGGTCGAGTCCGGTTATCTGGATCACACCCGTTTGGCAACATAGCACTTGTGCTTTACAAACCGAGCGTGTCAGTCCGTCACTCGCGTAAGCCTCTTTTGTGAAACCAGGCGCTCGTCGCGGTCGTTTCCCATGTAATGCACCATGGCAGGAGTTTCGGCCCTCCGTGCTTCCTGCCACGGACGAAATATCCAGTGACAAACGGCAGGATCTCGCCACCCCACCTTTTTCTGTTCGCTTTCTTCTCGACCTGGAAACCACTGGCACTCCGGCAGTGGAGTACACGAAGATGCCACAGCCTCTCCTGTCTCTCGTTCCATCACGTTTCCACCACACAAAGTGTCAATGTCACTCCAGGATTGTGGCTGGGTCGGCGATACACCCCAAACGCTCGATGTTCCAGACAAACCTTGAATTGCTATCAGCTCACCAATGCCGTCGAGTTCCTTTCTCGTCTAGCTCTGCTAAGCCATGTCCTTCAACCTACCATATGAGAATAACTCACTCGACAAGTTGCAGATGCCTCCCAATGGCCATTCTCTATTTTAAAAGCACTGCCTGTCGGACCTCATGATATGGCTACCTTGTCCTCTTTTCGGAGCGTGGCAATGGCCCCCCTTGCGGCAAGTCGCCCGCCACGTTTTCACCGCTAATCGATTCGATGTCGTCGTCTCAGCCAACACCAGACGAGCGAGTCCACCATTTGCATTTATTTTATCCAATTTATTTTCTCTCCTTTTTTTCTTTTTCTTTTTCGACCCTGTCATAACCCCCCGAGCCGCCAATTGTTCGACATACACATACACATGTTCAATCGCAGAATAGCTCGGCACACGTTCGTCACCATACCCCTCCTGCCGCTCACTTCACAGCCATTCAGGCGGTCCAGCCCTCACACGTCGACATGTGCTACGGCATGCTGCGCGCCTTGTTCCATCTTGTCTCCATCAACCAGCCGCCAGGAATCCACCGGAGTTCCGACTGCAGATTCTCTGGCCGGTCTCCGCCACTGTCCCTCATCCTCCAGAGTTCACTTCGAACGGTCGAGCGAGCACGGAAGCGACATATCGGCACAGCGATGGAATCGTACGACAAACCGGCAACGCTGGCACCAGTGAGGCAGTGTTGGGAGGAGAGGTGACCGGCCGGCGACCCACTTCGAGTGGCCGTGAGCCCTGAATCTCGGCACCAATCTCACCAACGCCACCGGATTGCTGCTTCGTCGTAAACCTGCTTTTAAGTTGCCATATAAAAGAAAGCGTCAGGCCCGAGTTGGCGCCCATCAGCGGTGCTCTTCAAATAGAGGACATCCACTTGGAGACCTCTGCGGCTTGTCGCGCAAGTGATTTGACCAGGAACTACCTTGTATTCTTTTCAGAGAATGGCAATGACATTCGCTGATAGATCGTCTACCACGTTGAAAATGATTCTCGGCCCTGATCGGACCACCACCTTCTCTGGGCTAGTGATGCGTCGTGGACAGACGTTTGTGGAGCCAGTGTTCACAAATGATCCATGGCGGCGAGAAATCGATTGTTTAGGCCGCGGAACACAAGTGATCATTACTGTTCTGTCAAACATTACATTAAGTAAATACATTCTATTCTATTTTCGTCTCTTGTTGTGAACCTACGTCGCGAGGCCAGACGTTGGATCTAGGGTGGTCAACACGTGCGTAATGGGAACCCGCTGGGATGGACACACTCCTTCAATGCTCCCCATCAGTCCAACTTGTCTCTGGCCTCTGGTGGTCTGGCAATTCTGTTTCACAGTAAGGAAAAGAGAGGAAAAGAGAGGACCGCTAGGAGACCGCACCTTCACACGTATGATTCGAAGAGCTCAGGCTCACCGGCAGGCTGACAGTTGTGCGCCGTCCCCTTCCGCGCAAACTGTTTCAGACACAAAGGGCACGTCCACCTCAGCAATGACAGATGCACCGACAAGATATGGCGGACTAGGCTTTGTCGTTGAATGGGTCGCGAACGACACCCCCACCATGAACACGTGACCAGCTGTTTACTATCCCCACCAAGAGCATGTGTATTGCGGAGGTGCGCCGACACGTGATTGCGGTCCATTGGGAGGCTGGCACCACATAGGTGACCTTGTTCAGTCATCCAGGAACAAATAACGTCGGCAGGAAGAAGGCTGAGCAGCATGTCCACGAAGTGCACCGTGCTGGAGCAGAATACGAACGGATCAGCGCTCTGGAGAGAGAGCCAGAGGCGCACACATACGGCGTGTTCGTTGCGTTTTGGTGTGCGTAAGACATATGTGAGGAGTTTGGAACAGAAGCAGCCTTTCATCGTCGAATTTAAAGCTCCCCTGCAATAGTGAAATGCCAACAACTCGTGTCCGAAAGCCTATCTCACAAAATTTGGTGTCGGATCATATTTGCGGAGTTGCCGGTCAGTATCCCTGGCCCGCCACGATGGAGACCCTCCGATCGGGCGCTTCGTCTGACGGAGACCCGTCAACTCGGCGACAACCAGACGGTTGGTGGGACTTGAATCTCTTTGTTGGACGGAGGCACTATAGCGTCAGGAAGTATAAGTGCACGTAGGGCGAATTACCTATTTCGATGAGAGGATGGTGAAATCCGCGTCCAATCAGTCCAGCCACATTGATGAGGCTGAAACGTCCTCGTGTTGTTTCTGCGATCGTCTTTTCACGCGTGGTTTGTCGGGCTTTAGACCTCCATAAGGGGCATAATGCGGCCAAGCTTTGCCCAGACGGAACCAAAAGAGCTTATCGTGCCTAAGTAAAAGGAAAAATAAAAATATTCCGGAATTACTCGCGTATACCACAAACCAATCAACGTCCTCATATAGTCCAAGGTGTGTCATTGTCAAGACCGCCAGAGATTGCGATGCGGAACATCAAAATAGCACGTTGATCGCTAGTAGGAAAGAGACAGGAGAGGTACAAGGAAGAGACGAAATATTACGCAATGACAAAGATTTACTCAGGGATTAGGTCGTGCACGAACCCTCGCAGCGATCAGATCTCGACATTACTCTCCCTCCGAGGATCGCGTCTCGCGATCAGGTTGTGACTCCAGCGGAAATTTCTTCGTCTTCTTCGCGAGTTCGTTTTCGGCTCTCATCTCGTTCGAAAGTTCCATTTTCTCAGTTGTATAGCCGCCCGGATATGTGGTTGTGTTAGGTTCTCAATGGGTCGGAAACGTAGGTGCGTTGCAGGAGACGGATGTGGCTAAGCCAGGTGCGCACGATGGAAATCGTTGATTGTGCCCGCGCGTGAGGAAGTTCAGAGGCCCGTTTCCACTCTCGTTCCTTGAGTGGAAAGCCTTTCCAATGAATGAGGTGCTCAAGGTGGTTTCTGCGTGGACGAAAGTCAAGGATCTCCCTGATTTCCTATTCCTTGAACCCTTTGATTAAGTCCGGGGATGGAGGAGGTAGTTGTCGTTGGGAGGGGAACCTGGGTGAAACAAATGAGGACGCACTCATTGAAAACGGGGTAGATGGACTTCCAGGATGGGGGTAGACAAAGTTTGAACGCTCTCTCTCCATGTTTACTGAGGATAGTTATCGGTTCGTAGCGTTTATCGTCAGTATGCGAGTGGGTCGGTCAGATACGATATGGGTCGCTTCTAAATAGACCTGATCTCCAACCTGGACATTGTGGAGATGGACGTTTGCGATCGTACGCTCGTTTCACATCTCTAGCAGCCTTGTCAAGGGAAGCTTTGGCTTCTTGCTAAACCCTCTGCATCTGGCTCGCAAAGTCCTGCACAGCCTCCACACGTCTTGGGTTCCCTCCCCTCCAGCATCAGCAAATCCCTGGACAGCTGGGTACAGTCATCACAGCCACCACGGAAATGATCCCTTCTGTAGTACAGCGCATCACAATGCTCCCTATACAGTAACACGCAAACGCCCTGGATGCAGTCCCAAGCAGATTACGAGAGCGGCACATATGGGTCGACACGGGCCCGACACGGAGCTACGGTGGGTCAACGTGATAACACATGAACTGCAGCCTGGGTGCTCACAAGTGTAGTGTGAAACCAATATGGTCACGATTTTGTGAGAATAGGAGCGAGAGACACAACAGCGCGCGACTATCACAGGATCTAGCTACGTCGCCGATCAGTTAAGTAGGTGCAAGTATGAACTATGTATCTCACCTCAGTCGTGCGCGGGCAACGAACTGAGATGTCTCGTCGAAAAAGAAACAATCTATATAGAGTATCGCTAGGCATAGAAACATAAGTGGGCCGGACATTGGTATGCGCAATGTTCAGAGTACGCGAGCATAGCTGTAGGGTCAAGCAGTATAGATATAATTGAGTAGAGTACACGAGCAAAGAAATGTACGCGAGGGGTGCGCTCGCCGGCACTGTGGTGGGGCCGGTGACGATGAGGCTGCGGGCACGCTTGCCAATCTCGACACATACTTCGGCCGACATTTCAAGTTTGGAAGTGCTCATTTTGCCCTAGCTCAACACAAAAAGAAAAATGGTCCATCGCATGACAATCCTGGGAATCATCCACTTGAGACATGAAGACTTGGGACCCTGAGGTCATCAGCTGGAATGAAAACCATGATAGCCGCCATGACTGCAAGTCATGGAATACGGCCACGAGGTGGCCGTGATTGCATTTTCTAGGGACACGGTTGTTGAGATGTTCGTTGAGCAGATGAATAAAAACTTTTGTTTTTATTTTCTCCATCCCAGTTGTGGACTTGTACTCAGGCAATGAGCAAGACATCATTACAAGTGCACAGCAGGACTCTCATATCGATGGGATTGGTGAACGCACCCGCAACAGGGAAAGCATAGTCCAGTTTTCTTCCTTTGATTGTGAGTACTGATCTTTGATTAGCTGGGAGTGGGGGCCCTTCCCACAACCTTGCATATCCTTCTTTAGTTCGCTGCCACTTGCTCCGTGCATGGTACTGCCATCAGGACTAAATTACGCCATCAGCTAGTATGGCTGTCTGCTCATTAATATCTTGGCAGGGAATGCTCACTTATTCCAATTTCAGTTTTTGTACTTATCTAGACGTAACGCCCTATGAGTTGATGTGCAGCAAGGCCTTACATTTCAGGCAAGGCTGTTGCTTCGACATCATAGATCCCATTCTGGTACCCATGCATGACAGGAAATCCCTTTAAACTTTCCACAGATGCGGGTATAGCCGATCAAGTTCATGTCAAGGTCGATGACATTGGCAGATGCTTTGTACCTTGGTAGGACCATCAAAACAGAGTAACCCAGTAGGGAAGATCAAAGATCATCTGACTGTACCCACCATTCTAATTGCATGCTCAGGAGTACTTCCGCTGTGACAGACGGCCTCACTGCCCCCATGACAAATGTTATCGGACGACTTTGCATCCGTTGCGCACATCCAAAAAGAGTTTTTCTCTGCCAGGGCTGATTATTTTAAATTGCAACTGCAACCCCTGATTTGTGCCCAAATGTTTGTGTGCTTTTTCGGAGCCCAGATACCAACCGTGCCTGCCATCGCTCTGCCGAGAATATTTTTAGTGTCCAAAGAAAGGCAAAGTGGTTCCCTCATGGAATACGCACATCCTTCCATGGCAACTTGACAAGTCCTGATGAGATTAACCACTTCCTTGCGTCTCCGGTCGTATGAATATAGGCAAGCCCACCACTCAGTGCTCGTAATCCACGACGTGCGGGAAATGTTGGGTCAGCTGCATCCAATATCAGTGGAAAAGCTGACTTTGTCCACAGACCACCTCGCCGATAACCCATAGCCCGTATCGTACGGCCGCACGGCCCTGGGGTTATTGGACAGAGTAGACCGTAAGCAAGTTGCTTCATTATGCCCGCACGAATTAGCTTTTCCTTTTGGCCGATCCACGGATTGGTCTAGGGGTGAACAAGCTGGCGGGCCTGCTCCCTCGCGTTTTCGCGGGTCGCGCTCGGCGCTCCTTTGCCGTGCGTCCACCGGTCACCGACCACACGCATACCAATGCTCGCCGGCGCTTCTCGCCGATGTACGTCGTGCATCGGCGCTTCTTGCCATGCGTCCGTCCACCAGATCTTGTTGGAGGGCTGGGTCTCACTATGAGTGCATATTCTAACAAGGGAAGGAAAGAACATAAAGTATGCAAGAGCGCTCAAAATGCGAGTTGGTCGTCGAGAGACAGGTGTCAAAGCCACCATGCATGGGTGAACAGCGGTCAAACGGACATGCTATTCGAGAACGAGCGAAGGAGCGAGACAGAATGCGTGGCACGCCGAGGAGAAAGGCGGAAAGCTTACCCGGGAGCACGACCTGGGCCCGATCTCGGTCGCAAGTCCTCAAAGAGGCCGCGACCCTTCCCGCCACGCTCTCCGAGAGCGTGTGCTAGCGAAGCGCAACGCTGGAGTGACAGAGAGCGCGGTGGAATCGCCATCTAGAATGGCTGTCCATCAGTGGAAAAGATGACGTGGACTGACTCCACTGAGTAGTTGGATACGAGGCATTCAGCGCCTTTGGTACCTTTGTCTGACGCTTGTGTGATGTGTGGGCTTGCAACCTCGTCCTCTGCTCCCGTTCAATATTTCTATCCATGTTCACCGACAGACAAAGCGCGCGAAGACTCACCACACTTATCCACGTGATGCATGGTCCGATGAACATCTACACCATGCGTGGCTTTGGGTTCTTCACAAACCCGGACACAGGGTACCCTCCTGACGACAACAGCGGTACCTGTTCGAGTCGAGATCCTCATCGTCCTTGTCATCCTCAAACAAAGCTTGTGCGTTGCAGAGTGTAACGTCAAGCTGCGCACAGTCAGGTAAGCAAGTTTGGACGCAGTGTATGTAACTTGATTCGATTCGTACGGATTTCGTGCTGCGATCATCGTCGTATTGAGGATAACACGATGATGAGAAGTAGTAGTATCCGACGCAACCGTCCAATACGAATGATATTCTCCGCCGTCACGTCGACGGAGCAGAATATACTCATACAATTGCAGCGATGTGTCCACACGATCGGCAGAGGCGTTTTTGAGCACCGTTTATCTAACCCCTCCAATAATTTGGCTTGACGAACGGCATCGGCGTCACGACTGCCTTGCGCATCTTATTCCGAATGTCGACATCAACTTCTGTTCCTTTTTTGTGCCATCCAGATGCCACGTAGGCCATCGCAATGTTTTTACCCAGCGTAGGTGATGGGATACCCGAGGTTACCATTCCTACACGAGAAGGTGCATATGGGATGAGACAGATTCAGAAACGCGCGAGTGAAACACTGACCAATACTCTCCGTCTGCGACGGCGCATACACCTGTGCACCTTCTACAAGCGACAGCCAATCAGTACATCCGATGCAAGACCGTGGGTAATGAGGAACTCACGTCTAGCAGGCGCACCTTCGACGATCAGCCCCACTCGGCGCCTCGGAGGCCCCTCTCGTAGATGCTTCAATACGTGCGCAGCACCGATAAAATCACCTGTTTCTCTCCGCTCTTTGCCTACAAACCGCGTCATGGACGTGTGTGGGTCACGCGCCTACGTGTGGACGCACCTATCAACCACGTCAGACCTGCTTCTACCGGAGATGTGTTCTCATCGATATCGTTGCCATACAAACATAAGCCCGCCTCCAAGCGTAGACTGTCTCGGGCACCCAGACCCGCCAGTTGGACGGGCGACTTGGCAAGCAGACGTGTCGCTTCAACTGTTTGTGACGGGGGAATGGATATCTGTCGAGTGCATGCTCGATGGCGTTGATTTCAGAAGATACATGTCCGATACTCGCCTCGAAACCGTCTTCGCCGGTATAGCCGCCCCGCGCAACGTGGAGATTGAACCCTTCGATAGGGACATAGGCACACTTTCCAAATGTCAAGCCTTTAAGATCGAAAGACGTAAGTCCCTGCAGGTATTGTGCAGCCTGAGGACCTGATGGAATCGACAACAGCGGTCATGAGGTGGCACGGGAGCAAGGCAGAAGGATATGGCATACCCTGAAGTGCTACCAGTCCCCAATTCTCCAGCACCTCGTGCTCGACAGGACCCGCCTTTGCACGTTCGCTCACGTTCCATTCCGCCAGCTTACCACGGAACCACGCCAGGTCTTTATCCCGTGTGCCTGCATTCGTGACGACGTAAAATGCCTCGTCGGAGTGTTTGGTGATCATGGTGTCATCGATGATCCCGCCGTGCTCGTTGAGGAGCACGGAGAGCGTCGAGGAGTAAGGTGGAAGGGCTGCGAGCGACGACGGCGTGAGCCACTCAAGAAAAGCCGTCACAGTCGGGCCACGGAAACTAGATTCGGTTCACGCATCACAAACGATTCAGCATTTCCCGCGCCAAATGCGCGAGGTGTGGTGCGATACGAAACACGACGACGGCGTACTTGGACTGAACCATGTGTCCGACGTCAAACAAGCCCACGCTGGTGCGCACGTGTGTGTGGCTGGCGACTGCGGAGGGGGAAGTGTGCAGTCAGGGACACGAAACGCGTCGGGTTGCCAGTCGCACGACACACCTTGACCGATGGGCCCGTATGAGAGCGGCATCGAGTATCCTGCAAACGGGACCATTTTTGCATCGTGTTCGACGTGAAAGTCGTAGAGACCCGTCTTTCGGAGCTACGTGAGCAGCCCAGGTTGAGAAAAAATGCGGAATTTTCGTGCGAGCGAGGTGTTTACTCGCCGTTTCGCTGGACGTTGCAAGGCCCCTGGTTAGAGATTGAGTTTGAAGCCAAGATAACGCATAACGAGAAGATGTGGATGCGAAGAGGCGTCTAGAAGCCAACATGATGCTGGTCGTGGAGGGACCTGCAACGCATCGCTGTTCCGCAACATTCCGCCTTGTCCACAGGGCCGGATAGCTTCCAAGACCCGAACTTTGTTGACCAAACTATCAACCATTCCTCCAGTGCCATTCCGCCAAATGTACCGTGACACCACATCTTATGGGCGGGACCTTGGCTCACGACTTGAAACAGACTTCATTCAGGGTTCTCATTGCGACTTTTTAGTCCCACTGGCCCAGATAAAATTTCCGGGTCAATTAGAACTTACAGGTGTTAGCGATGGCCGTCAAGACCCAGCACAACGGCTCCATGCTGTCACGGCTGTCTGGGTTGGTCCAGAGTCAGCTGGCAGGTGTCTCGGAAGGAGAACAAATTCCAACGAAAAATTCGGGCCAAGGGACTGGGGATAGGCAAACGACGCATCGACGTTCTCGTCCAGACGCACATAGCATTGTAGCAAACCCTACCCAAAGCCCTTGGTCCAGCGGCCAACGCGTTCTCACACCTACTTGAGGGTCCACTTACGCGATTCAATGCGATCAGGACCGCATAGTTTAACTCACCGGGAACGCCGGGAACGACGACGTGGCTGGGGCAGGTCGGGTCCAATTGGGTTCCGTTTAAGTGGGTACGTACTGGGAGACCTTAAAAAGGGACCAGGATAACAACGAAAACTGCCCGCGTCTCACACACGTCTTGTTCTAATAGGCGTCATTGAGGCGTCTCGCTGAGTATATTCCTCCAATCGAGACTGGCTGTCGCAGCGTCTCAGGTCTTTCTCTCTTGCTCCTCTCTTGCTCTTCTCCTCATTTCATCTCCCCAAATGGACTCTGATGTCACACTCGTGAACGATGCACCGCCCACATCCTACTTCCTGAGCTCGACGAACCTCCAAGACGCAGTGATCTATGCACAACCCGGTATGCCGCTCTACAGAATCACGAGCGACACCAGACACATCAGGATCCACGATGGCACCGCTCCCAACCGCGTCATTGCTGTCCTTCACCGCCGAGACGTCCTCCCCGATACCATTTCTTTTCCGCAACGACACGTTGACAGCGGAACGGGCCCAGGCACTGGGTCGCAGCTGAGTGTTCAACGATGGCTCAAACGGTCCAAGCTGGCCGATGGAACGTGAGTACGCCTTGCTACTTTTCTGGGTGACCCTCGCAAAACATGTCACAGGCCCGCGTTTACGGTCGACACTGAATACGGACCGTACGTCTGGAGGTCTGTGTCGAGATATCGACACAAGGTAACGTGCCTCATTTGCGCAAATGTGTTGCAGACATCTCATATCAGATGTTTCCCACTCCACTTCGCCCCTGTCTTCGCGACGCCGTCATCCTCCCAGGTCTTTGCAGAATACGATCTTGAGAAGCCGGTCGCTTCGTGCTATCTCCACCCCACTCTCCCACAGAGCAGGCCTGCGTTCATTCTCCAGTCTGAGGGCGAGCCGCTCAGGGATGATATCGTCATCGCCTATCTCGTCCAGCGACACCGTGTCACGATGGAGAATCACGCGCTGGATCTCTTCGTAGGTCCTAGCTAGTGTTTCGCACATTCGATGGACTGTCGGGTTTTTTCTTTTCTTACTGTTTGGGTTGACAAGAATGGACGCATTTTCATAGCTCGACGGGTCAGACCGTCGGCCCATGCGCGTTGTCACTTGTGGAATGGAGTAGGGCGGCGCCCGCCACGGAGAAACATTTATCGCTATGGGAATGTACTATACTTGTTTCTTGACCGGGGTCATCTCCGCCAAGATGGATGGATCGACGGTGTGTCTAGCGTCGCGCTGGCCAGGGTCTAACCCCTTTGTGTGGGGATTATCTTTTTCTCCAGGGTCGAGTTCAACGCCCATCACGTATGGAGTGTATGTAAATGAATGAAACGCAAAGAGACTCTATGCAGCCCCACCTGTGTCGTGCACTGCGTTGCGGTTCCCATCTGCGCAGGGACCGATCGTGCACCAAGACAGATGCGACGACCGAGCTTTCCGAGGATCACATGCGTGTCCATCACGACGACCCTGGTGGAGACTCGCCGTGCGCCGGTCCCCACGAGACTGCACACTCTAAAGTATGAACAGAATATACGTGGAACCTCGGACCCGGTCGTGCGGCGCGGGGACGCAGACGCACTGCAGCAAACGCGGTGTCGTCGAGACCACTGGAACCCGACACGGCGGCTCTCGTCGACGCCGACAATCGTGGGTGCAGGTTGTGTCACAAGATGAAGCTGCAAGAGCACATCCGGTTGCTGCGACACCACGAGGGAAGGTGACACGCGGACAGGAAGACGACTGATCCGAGTCGTTGAGCATGTCATCCGCACTGATGGATTCGTGATCGTCGCCGTGAACGGCCCAGAATGTCGGACTCGTCAAAGTACTGGACAGAGACGTGCGATCAGTGATGCTTACCGAACCCAGACGACACGACGGGTGCACCAGACAATGTCTCGAGGGGTCACAGTGATCCCGCAGGGGAGGGGGTGATATACCCCAGACACCAGTGAGATTCCCTTCTCGGTACGACCACCATGGTCCCGCCCATCCGCATCGCGTTCGACGGCCTCTCCGGCGTCGACGGTTCAGCCCGCTTCTCGTTCGGCCCCAGCACCGCCCTCGCCTCCGTCAGCGGGCCCATCGCAGCCCGACTCGCCACCGAACACCCCGTCCGCGCCGCCATCGACCTCCACGTCCGCCCGCTGTCCGCCGTCCCCAGCACGTCCGAGAAACACGCCGCCACCGCACTCAGAGGCATCCTCGAGCGCGCCTGCATCCTCGCGCAGCACCCGCGGACGCTCGTCCAGATCGTCGTGCAGGCGCTCTCCCCACCCCCGCCCCCGCCCCCGCCGTCCGACCAAGCCGACGACGCATCGGACGTGCTCCTCCTCGCAGCCGAGATCAACGCGTGCAGTCTCGCGCTCCTCAACGCGGGTTCGGTGCCGATGCGAGGCGTCGTCTGCGCGATCGCCGTCGCACAGGCTGCCCCAGAGAGCCGCCCGCAGCTCGTGGGTGCCGCTGGTGCTCGCGATCGTGCAGCGTCCACGGGCTGCTTTGCGTTTCTCTTTGGCGTCGATCGTGCGTGCGTGGAGGGAGCGAGTGGTACTGTGCCCCCCTCCAGGCTGATCTGGACGCATTTCCGCGCTAGTCCTGGAGAAACGTTTTCTGTGCAGACGTTGGCAGAGGCCGAAAAGGTGGCACTGGAGGGTGCGACCGTGGTGTGGACAAAAATGAAGCAGAGTCTTGGAGCTTCGTCGTTTGCTGGAGGTGCTCTGTCATGAGAGGCAAAATCGCACTCTAACCCGGTATGGATCTGAGATACTACTACTGTCGAGCTGGACTAATCAGAGGTCCACAGCACTGGCGACCGACTTGCAAGCAAAGACCTGGATACCTGTGTACAGTGTTATTGACTGACAGCTTCCGAGAAACGCATCGAGCTTGACGACGTTCAACGTGCATCATTAAAAGAGTAAATGTGCTACAATGCGCAAGCGCTAGCGAGCTCCTCCCCAGTAAACTTTGCAATCTCCTCGCTCGAAGGGCGTGATCGCGCGACATCCACAGTGGACCAACACCGCTCCATGAATGCCCATCGCTGCTCCGTGACCAACGCACTGCTTGGCCGTCTCGGTGTCATCCCTCTCGAGACCGCGTGCACGACCTGCGCCTCGCGCCCGTAGTAGTGGTACGGCACCTTGCCGCTCAGAATCTGTCAGACAACGTGTTCACGTGAGACCATGGGGTGCGGCTTGTAGCGAGGTGAGAAGCTCGCCACGCACCTGCAGCATGACGCCTCCAAAGGAATACACGTCACTCTGCATCGTAGGGCCCACACGCGGCGATTCCTCTTCCATGCCATCCTCGGGTACCTCTAGATCGAGCAGCTCTGGGGCAGTCCAGCGTAAGGTGCCCCGTGCGTGAAATGACGTCGCAAAGGTCGACCCCCCAAGTTCTGTCAACAACATCGACAGACCAAAATCGGAGATGTACGTCTTCCCGTTTTCGCAAATGAGTACGTTGGACTGGGGAGAGTGTGCGTCAACGAGGCAACGTGATTGAACGTGAACATACACCTACGCCAGATAGGTCCCCGTGCACGACAGAACGCGAATGGACTGTAAAGCATGTTACTCTAAATCGGCGGTGGTCGAGATATGATGCATTCACGGTATTGGAGACCACAGGCGACGCCATGGAGCTGTGGAGACTGACGTCAAGTTGGTTTCCCAAACGAGGTCACCAGGGGACTCACTAAGCCAAGGATGTCAACCACCGAGAGGGTACGATGACGGCCCTCGAGGTAAGACGTCAAGGGGCCATTCTCTGCCCAGGGACAAACCATGGCAGGTAATCGGCCAAATCCCGTGATCGTTCCAAGGAGGGGTAAAACATTGACATGTCTGAGATTCAACCATACCTTGATCTCCCGTCGCAGCCGCTACGGGGGCCGCAGGTCAGTCGACCATAATAAGAGTGCAACGAACGAACTATACGTTGCCTTTTGTTTCTTGGCTAAATCTTCCTCCTCGCCCGAGTAGGTCTTGATGACTTTGATAGCGACCTGTGGTCACGGTGTGGTCGTTTTTCTGTGGATCACACAAGAGAAGCGTACCTTGATGGACCGTCCATTCTCTTGGAACGTCCCTCGGTAAATGTCTGCGAATCCGCCGGATGCCACTGGATCGTGATTGTCCCGAGTGATCTGATCGGTGAGATCATTCGGAAATCGTTTGCTGCCGACATGCAGTCGAGCGAATAGATCACGATGATGATATCATAGCTTACTTGGTATTATTGTGATTCGGTCCTTTCACCAAAGTGGTAGTGGTACTGTCTGGATCGTCGCCGTCATCAACATCAACAAACGTCTTGGGACATCATCAATAATCCACATAGTTCAAGGGACATAACATACCGCGGCCGATTGTGAGGTTATATCCCCACTTCGAGAAAAATCACGTCGTATCTGCCAAATGTAAACACTGCTGTCCTCTCCCCCAGTGACCACGTGCGTTCCATCCGGCGAAATCGCAACGCATCGCACAGAGGAACCATGCTGAAGGGCAGGTACACATTCTTGCTGTGTTGCCGTATTCCAGATCTGGACGGTCCGCGCGTAATTGGACGAAGCCGCAATCAGCTGCCCATCCTGCGAGAGCGCGAGACATGTGATGGTCAGCAGATGTGCCGTCCACTGCAGAACCACCGCGCCCGTCGACGCATCGATGCCCACGATCCGGTTCGAGCACGCAGCGTAGAGCAAGCGGTCGTCGGACGGGGACGCCCACACGAGCGACCCCACCTCCAGTTCGATCAGGGGGAGAGATAGGTTCCCAGAGAGGCTTTCCTGGATCCGCACGTGGTGTCGGTCGGTGCTCGCGAGGCGATCGCCGTCTGGTGAGAACGCGACCGAGGCGACTTCTTCGACGTGCCCGCGGAACGGCCCTGCGAGTCGTTCGCCCGTGGGGACGCGCCACACGATAACCGTCGCATCACCGGACCCGCTCGCGATGCGAGACGCGTCTGCAGAGAAGGCGAGGCACTCGATGGCGCCCGCGTGCGAATGGCCGCTGCCGTTGGCGCGCGCAGGTTCAGATACGCCAACTTTGGCGTGCGTCCTGGCGTCCCAAAGGTAGATGCGCCGTTCCTCGTGGCTGCCGGTGGCGATCCAACGACCATCAGCGGAGACAGTCATGGTGGACACTGGGCCGTTACAGTCAATCGCGGGGCCGAGCTCGTGGGCTTGTGCCGCGTCCCAGGTGCGCACGGTGCCATCCATGGAGCTGCTGATGAACTGGTCGCCGTCGGGCAGGAAGGCGACCGAGTAGACGATGCTCGTATGCCCAGTAGATTGTATGGGTAGATGGAGATCTGTGCCATTGGCGCCTTTCATATGAGACATCAGTCGTGTGTTTGACCCGAAGCCCATGAAAGGTGTGGCAAAGTTGGAGTATGAGAGTTGAATAGGTACTGGGGAGGCAGGGTTAAGTAAATGTCATGCACCCGGCCCGCGGTGGCCATCACGTGACCGTGACCGTGGCGTGAGGTAGGTGACCCCGCGACCCTGCGCTTGGCGATGTATTCATGCTCGGACGGAACGGAAGGAGTGCGAGATAGACAGACAAGGGGCGGCGTCGCCCCCGAACCAAACAGTCGACACTGCTCCTCTTCCTTCCCTTTCACTGTTGGCCCTACCAGCACCAGCACCAGCACTGACATCAGTGTTGGCGTTGATCCTCACTACACACACATGTGTACTGATCTGCATGACACAGACACAGACTGACTGAAATCTACTAGCAGGGGGGGTGCCAGAGCCAGAAGAGGGACAAGAAGGACATGATGCTGCTGTGACAATGATGATGCTTGACATGGGGGTGATCAACAGCCATGAACAGGCTGTTATGAGGAACACCATCAAAGTGCTGTACAATGTGAATGACCTGTGAGCTTCCTGCCCACATGTGGAGTTGTGAGTGATCTGGACTGACCAAGCAGGCTGATGAACACAGTGAAGGCTGACATTATGATGAGCTGGTTGTGATGGGCCAGTGACAGGTTGAGAAGTGGTCCTACCAAGATACCAAGTGCTGGTTTGGCATGAAGACAAACATGGACTGGATGCACCATGTCCTCCTTGACTGCACATTTGGATTCATGAAGGAGATTAAGATCATAGAGCCCCTTCCTCCTTGTTGCAGCTTAAGTCCTAGTCTGCCCACTGCATAGACAGAAAGCTGCCTTCCACTGGCAGACTCTGGTGGTGTAAGACACCCAGCTCAAATGTGGTGCATGTCTGCTCCCTGGAGCTCCTGTGGATGACTGTCCATGTCTATCCATGGATGTTGTCTGCTTGCCCCTATCACTTGAGGCTGACATGGGCATGCCTAATATACAGTGAGCAACAAAACTGTTCCAATAACTAACCTTGACACAGTGCGTGAAGTGCACTGCAAACACTTGTAGGAATTTCACCAAGCTTTGATATGACCAAACAAAGTACAAACTCTTGGCTACCAATTTGCCCTTGGATCATGTGATTTGGCTCAGAGGCTGTGAAGTTATGGCCATTTTAAGTCACCTATGTTATTGGAACAGTTTTGTTGCTGATATTAGGGGTATTGATACAACCCTAAACCGGAGAGCATCTCACTTGAAGGTAAGCTTTGATGCGTTCGTAGGTCGCGGTGTGGAATGGAGTAGGTGGGCTTGTGAAGGTGCCCTTGTTATCCCTTGCTAAGACTAGCTAGTAGAGGGGAGAACACCAAGAGAACAAGCTAAGGGCTTCAGCTCGCTCCTTGGGCTTTATATACTATCCTAATGTACAGCCACCTGGGCACGGACCAACTATCTAAGTATGGTAGTTCTCCTGCTATGGTCAAACCCTTGACCCTTATCTTCGCCTCATGGCGACAGCGATTAGCAATCCTGTGCTGCCACAGCGGAGATTAACTGCCACCTCCTATGTGGCGTCTTCTATTAAAGAAGAGAAGAGAAGCATCCAGAAAGATCCGGATGAGCGGAAATTAAAGGGTGCTGGGTTAGGGTGCAAATGAAGAGCGGAAATGAACAAAATCCAATCAGGAAACTAGTTCCTGCGCATTAGGAGCGCAGTAGATTCCAGAACCTACTATCAAGGGCGACAGGTGACGGCAAAGGCCGTACTTCGTTACCTGTGCACTGTCTAGATGGTCTTTGGACTCTTTAATACCTAGCTCTCCTGGCGTCATCACGTGACTAGTCACGTGGCCTGTGAATGAAGTAAACGCGTCCAGGCGCGAAGAGAAAAGAAAGGAAAGGAAAATAAATTATACCATAGTGCGACGTGACCGTAACAGGTATTGCAAATTAGTATGAAGTGTATCCTCCTTTGGCCTTGATGACCTCCTGAACCCTCCTAGGCATGCTCTCAATCAATCTTTGACACTCCTCCACCTCAATCTTATACCATTCTTCTTGAATCCTCTCCTAAAGTTCCAATACTTCCTTAGGTGGCTCAGAATATGCTGCTAGCCTCCTTTTCAGCAAAAACCATAGATGTTCTATGAGATTAAGGTCTGGAGATTGAGCAGGCCATACCATGACCTCAAATCCATGCTCAGCCAACCACTCCTTGGCCCTTCTACTGGTGTGTTTGGGGTCATTATCTTGTTGAAAGATAATGTCCTCTATGGTAAATCCATAATCCACCATGGTTTGTTGAAGTTCATCTTCCAAGATCTGCACATAGAGGTTAGCATCCATCTTACCATCAATCTTACAAGCCATTCCAACTCCATTCCAAGTCATGCAGCCCCACATCATCACTGATCCTCCCCCAAACTTGACTGTTCCTTTCACAAGCCTATTACTAAGGCCCTCTCCTGCCTTTTTCCAGGCCCACTTCCTACCATCTGGCCCAATGTGATTAATTTTGGTCTCATCTGACCATATAACATGCTTCCAATCATCCACAGTCCAGTCTTGATGGCTCAAAGCAAAATCTAATCTTTCTCTTCTATGATGCTTGGAAAGAAGAGGGTGTTTTTGCTTCACCACAGCCTTCATACCAGCTTTCTTCAGGTGATGACAGATGGTCTGGGGGGATATGGAGTGGTTCTTGACCTCTTGAAGAGTCTTGGTAATCTGGACAGCATTTTCAGCCTTTCC
>JBBPUK010000151.1:1485-33013 GCA_038094635.1 Tylopilus cervinicoccineus
CAGTGTCTCGGTATCAGTGCGACAGCGCAGGCCATTCAGCTTGCCAAATAAACGGTCATCCAAAGAAAATATATCGCCAATGAGCTAACCTACTCTTCTTGGTGTCTGTGTGATATCATTAACCTTCGAGCGAGCGCTGACACGGAGCCCTATTTGCTTTGCCTCCTTGTGCTGCTTATACTCTTTGATGAGCCGCTGTTTGTCATCGATGGTTAATGCCTGATACTGATCACGAAGCTTGCTGACAATCCCAAGAAGGATATCCTTTCCTGTGACATTGGAGCCTAGAACACAAAGCGATGATTGAGTATGCCCAAAGAAGTCAGATACTCACCGGTCATGCAAGTCTCCTAGGACATCTTCCAGAAGAAGGCATTCCACGGGCTCACCTTGGTGCGCTTACGACAGAGTGGACCAGCATGATATAGCTCATGCCGGATGCACCGTACGCTCTTGTGATGCTCAGTAGCAATCTTCATCGTCGCATTGTTTAGTTCCGACCATGTATTCTGGAGGTCTGCTCGGAAACGCTGGACCTTCTTTCTTCTCCGGGATGCGAGCATAGCATGCACCTCCTTGCTAAGCACGACTTTGGGGCGTAGTCGTGTAGGTGGCTGCAGGTGTCGCGAGGGTTTCTTACTGGCATGGAGAAACTGTAAAGTCATGTCGCCCGACATACCTTGTCTCGAGCAGCCAATTTATAGTCATCGCCTACCAATCTGCCAAATAATCAACGAAAATTGGTGATTAGGGACGAGCACTAGCGACAGCAGGCAACTACTGCATAAGAACAAATCAGGTAATTTTTAGCATCACCGCCAAAGCCAATAAACCCAACTCTTTGAGAATGATACCGATAACTGAAACACAGACGGTCGGCAAGCAGAAAATATTAGACAGGTGGACTTGTCTTGCGGACAGTTATGGCATAATCGTGTGAGCCCTGGACATCCTTGAGCAATGCTCCAGCAAGTGCGCTCACTTGATGGGTGGAGAAGCCCCACTCTTTGGAGGCGAGAACGCTTTTCCAATGGCTACTGCGCATGGTACTGATCAACACGTGCAGCCGAAGTAAAGTCTGGTCCTCTATCCCAAAGCGGTCCAGAACGGCGTCTGAGGAGGGCCTGATGCTAATCAACGGAAGCTTCTTTTTTTACCATGAGCTGGTGTGGGTGTGACGATTGCAAAAGGCTGGAGTTCCTCGTCCTGCTCGATCATCTGTAACAAATGTGCCTCAGCAAGACGATGTTTGCGAATCTCAGGTGTACTCAGGGCAAGTGAAGCCCTTACAGTATCTCCAGCCTCTTGAAGAACCTTAGATGTGACATTGTCAGTTTGCCTGATGGTCATAGTGAAAAGATCTGGTGCCAAGCCAGAACACCGGAGACGAGAGCTCATCGCATCAAGCGGAGGAAGATGTTGAGGACCAGTAGCCTGGATCGGATTGGAAAGAACTGTTCAGGGATCGGTGAGCATAAGTGAGATGAACAAAAAAGCACTTACAACGGTGCTTAAATGGCTTGACTGCCTCCAGGCGGCAACGTTCCATGAAGCGGTGAAGGTGGGGAAACGAGAATTCAGAGCAAAACACCTGGACTATGCCTGCTACATCCCCACTGATTTGCTCTTGTTGTCCATGAGGCTCACAAGGTGTAACACAAACGTCGAGGGTGATCTTCTCAGCAGTAAGGGTCCGTGTTGTGGAACTGCCTGGGCAATGAATGAAAATAGATATCCCGCCATCCGAACGGTCTTGAAGAGTTATTTGAAGTGAGTATAAGTTTTCTGTGCGAGATGATGTGCATGTTTCAACTGACTGTATCAAAAACATCCCTTATGGATGCCTCGACAGACTCACGTTGGACTGTGCAGTCTCCTCAGGCAAGGGAGCTGAATTGAAACCGACAAATGAATGATGAACGCCACCTATTGTACGAGTCTGATAGTGAGTTCCGTGGATGTGTGCATCATGCCTAAGGAGACGGCCTGGTGCTATGGCCTTGAGCCAGACCGGAGTCAAGCAGTGCTGCGAGATGGGCAGTGGAGAAGGTCGAAGGCTTGACAATGATGTCCTCAGACGGCAGAAGGTTGGAGCTCGAGTGATACAACGTGAATGCAACCCTGGCATTATTGCTCAGGCCTGACAATGTTTTCATCACGTGATGGGCGCGTGGCTAGCGCGCGTTGACATGCAGAGTCGGCAGAAACCGTCGACCAGCTCTTACCCCACGTAATGACCCTTCCGAGTAAACAAGAGCTCAGAGGTGTCATCGTGGACATCCTCACACGCGCACGAGGCGAAGGTCGACTCGGGTAAGCCTCTCTGCAGCAGTCTTCAACGTGTACGTTTTGACGCGCATTATCTTACGTTTAGTGATCTAACCGTGCGTATTGTGCTTCGAGAAATAGCAGCGCACTATGGTCTCGAGGAAGACGTCTTTCATGGCAAGTCCTACAAGCCTTTCATCAAGGATACCGTGTGTGTGATTATGGTGAGCCAGGCGTTCTTGGTTAGCGTGTGCGATGGCGTGGACTGAGCCCAAGTTAGAATGGTTTCAACTCGAATGCGTCCGAGGGGGATGCTCGCTCTCCGGAGCGCAAAGTGGACAAGGACGGAAAGGACGATGGCACTGCGAAATCTGGCAAACGAAAGCGACAATTGGTGTGTTTCAGTCGTTCTGTCTGTATTGTTGGATAATGACGTGTAGACGATCCCGGTGGCGTTATCAAAGGAAAAACGTTCAGAAGAGGCCAGTGCGTCTGAGAACGAGGCACCACAGCGAAAGAAATCCTCTGCGCGCTCGGAGCTTTCTAAGGTGAGGGGGATTTTGATGTGACCGTGCCACAATGGTCAGACCGTCGACAAGCAAACAAAGCTCGGGAAAACATCAAAGAAGTTAGTGGACGACACGATCCACAAGTCCAAGGTTGGTTTATTCCGACAACTTCTGTCATCTCTCGGCGTTGAGGGTCATGATTAGGCCGTCATCGATTCCTCGGACGAAGAGGCTGCACCAAAATCTAGCGCGTCAAAGTCCGCTCGTTCGCCAAAGAAGGAGAAATCGTCTGGGAAATCGTCACCTCCAAAGCAGCAACAGGTAATCTCACCCAAGATCGCGTCAATCCATATTAACCACACTTAATAATGGACAAGGATGATTCAGATGTTGAAATGGATACTGGCAACGGTCCTGGCCCGTCCAGCGCTGGTTCCAAACCCGAGCCTATGATTGAATTAGTGAAAAAAGCAAAAGAAGCGAGTGGGGAACCTGTGCGTATTGCTTGGCGCCGTAACAAGTATCCTTTAACGCGATACAGATGGAGTCGGAGTTGTCTTCAGTCTTTGACGAACCACAGACGAAACGATATCAGAAGAAGCGGGAAAAGGTATGCTCTGTCCTTCGTTTCTTGTCCACTAAATGACACTCGTACACGAGCCCGTAAAACTCCAGAAAGACGAAAAGACTAAACGAGGAAAGAAGAAAGAACCCTTGTCCAAAGACGAGGAGACTGTAAACAAACTCAAGGTAAAACACCGGTGTACTAAGTGTCTCATGCTAACAGAGTCTTTCCAGAGTATAGTGATTACTTGCGGTGTGCGCAAGGTTTGGAAGAAAGAATTCGAAGGACTAGACAGGCCCTCACAACAAATTAAGCGCCTTCACTCTATCCTTGCTGACCTTGGAATGTCACCGCGGTATAGTATGGAGAAGGCAAAAGCGATCAGGGAACGGAGGGAACTTGCACAAGAGCTCAGTGGGTATTCCTTTGACCGCCTGGATTCCAGATTGAATCCGTTTTATTCAGAGGAAGTGCAAGAATTTGATAAGGCGATGAAGAGGCGCGGAAAAAAAACACGTAACTCATCCGAGACGGTTGAGTCTCCGGATGAAGATAATTGCGATGCAGATGCGCCTGCGCAAAAAAGGGTAAGCGGGTGACGTTATGCTCGACTGGAAGGTGACTCAACGCCAATTTCTGCAGCAGAATGCGCGAGCAAGCATTATGGCCTTTTTGCAAGATCAGAGTGAAGAAGAGTGACATTTGGATGAGAAGTGGTATATGCCAGAGGACACTTGACAGACTAGCTACTAAAAGGAAAGGAAATCATGAATGGGTCTACGATGCTTACCATACCCTTCCGTCAGTTTTCTTCACTGCCACTTGCGGAGTATTATAACTATTGTCCACAGGTGCAAAGTTAAAACCCACTCCACGCATCATTGTTGCTCGGTAGTGTGTACAGACGTGATCTCCCCAATTTTCCATATTGCATATATATTTGGAGACTTTACATACTCATATTTGCTGAAACGCTCTTCCAGACCACCAGCCCCATACCCAGTTTTGTGCTGACAATGGGAAAATTGCAAGGTAATCCTAACGCCATTTTCGCGCCTCCTCGTCCTGAGGCACCCTCCTGAGACACCCCTGTGGCTTTGCTGTGAACTTTACTGGTTCGAAATCTAACTTGATCTGTCGCTTGAATATCAGACTCCCATCCCCTTCTCTCCTAGCTGGTGTGTCTCCAGAAGAAACTCACCCGCGAAACTACTTCCACTTTCGTGGTGAGTGAGTCAGAATTCGTGCATTCCCTCTGTGATTTTGGTAGAACAAATTGGGCGGTTACGGTCTTTACCATTCTGTATTGTCTTTTTCACGAGGCTCGTTACGGTCGCCCCGCATTGGTTTTGCCGGATGAAGTCTTCCCACTATTGGAGTAGCTCTCGAACAACCTGTATCTGGGCGTGGTGATCTCGGACAGTGACAATCATCTGGCATATTTGCCAGAGCCGCGCACACCCTTGGCTGGTCCTATAATAAGTTTTGACCCACGATAAGTCAGCACTCAATGCATTCGCGGTGATAGGTGAGTAATACAAGCAGATCCGCCGCTGTGATGAGGTCGACCTTTTCGAACCATGTAGGAAGGAGTGGCTGAGTCAATGTGTACCTGGCAGCAAGCAACGTCTCTTCTTGCATTCGTCTCGCATGCGTGATTTCAAAACAGTGTAGAAGCGCAGCTTGGAGGATCTCAGAGCTCGAGAACGTGTGGGCAACCTTCTTCTTGATCGCGTCCAAAGAATGTTTTCTGGTGGCTTGAAGGACGTCCTCCAGTACATCAGGATTAAATTGTCTGTGAGGGCGCATGATTAGCAAAAACGGAGGAAGGAATCGAGGGTCTCACTATCTTCCGTCACCGGAACGACAACAAGGCCACCTTGATCTCCTGGTGCCCGCTTGCTTCGGCAGTCTGAGGAACGCAGAATGACATCTACCTTTGGGTGATCGAAAGCCGCAGTGGCATGGCAGATATAATGTTCCAGACACCTGGAGGCTGGTACTATTAATCAGGGTGTCAATGCAACAACAGAGTACTTGCTGGGATGACAAGAGTGTGAGTGAGAGACCAAGGGAAAAAGCGGCGTCGTTCCTACTACTGAATGATAACTTTTATACCTGCACGAGCCGTCGATCTGCGTAAGCGTGTCTCATCTGGCATCAGAAGCTCGCTGGCTGCGCACTCTACAGCCTTTCCTGATCCCCTTGGATGAAACGCGGCCTTAGACCCGGGCGTTGAGCCGTGAGTAATGACTCAGTTCACCTTGGTAGCTCGAGCCGTCCATCGAGGATTAATCGATGACCTTGTGGACCCGGAATACCGGTGATTGTCATGAGGTTTTATGATAGCACATTTCAAACAGGAAACTCGCAACTCACTGATATTTCGGGCCGCACTGTCTCCTGGGCGGAGGCGGCCAGGTCAGCAATTATAGTCACGGTAAGCGTGCTGGTTTGCAGTTGAAGCAGCCACAACTTCTGAATCTGAGAAAAGGTCTTAGAGCATTGAACCAAGTCCGCCCGTAGGAACGCTGAAAGTTGGTGAACCTGATCGCGGGTTCCACTCCAATGACCATAACATGCGCTCCTGGTATGAGTTACTTCGACTCGAGATGAGTCATTTATGGATCGGCTCGGATCGAGTCCCAACATGTGGTCTATCGACGGTCTGCTTCTCTGCGCGGCGGCCTTACTAAGTAGTGTCACTTATAGACACAACAAAGTTACAGACTTTAACGAGGGCTCTTCTGAGTCTAACACAACATTGTATTTCCAAACGACTCAAGACTCCCAAGTCTCTATCACCTTTGACATATCTACAGTATTCGGTGAACATACTGTAAGACTCCTAGTAATCGACTCACCAAAACCTAAAATTCAGTGTGATCTACCACGGAAGCTATCAGGCCGACTATGAAGTTCCAAGCAGCATTACGTACCTGAGAAACAGTCTCTTCTATTTTCCCTGCAAGTAACTCCACAAAGTCCTGCATGCCATCGCTAATCCTTGGGGAACAAGCCTGACACTCCCGTGCTTTAACTTTCTGCACTGTCTCCTTCGCACTAGCTTGCACAGTGGCTTTGCACGGTTTGTCTCGCAGTTTTGTGAAGGTTTCCTCCATAAAGTCTTCCCACCATTGGAGTGAGGTGTTGAAAACCTTGTATCTTGGCGTATTTGGTCTTGCACATCCACAATTGCTACCGCTATTGTAATTGTTCTGGCTGTATCGTCCAGACAACCAGGAGCAAGCCTGCAAACTCATATAATGAGATATGATCCATGAAAGATTGAGCCTCAGAGCATATACAGCATCACCACACCGCTGATGGTAGGTGAGCAGGGAGAGCAGATCGGTTGAAGTGATTAGTTCAATCTCTTTGAACCATAATGGGATGAGTGACCGCGTCAACGTGTATTTTGCAGCAAGGAGAGTCTCCTCTCGTAAACGTCCTCGATGGGCAATCGCAAAGCATCGCAGGGGCTCCACCTCAAGGATTTTTGGGTTTGCAATAGCCTGGCGAGCTCTCTTTTCGATAGTATTAAGACAATACTTCCTAGCAGCCTCCAGAACATTAATGGCGTCCTCAAACACATCTAGTTTGGGGTCTTCTGCCAAGGTGCACGGGTAGCAGAAGCGGAGAAGGGTATCGAGAGTCTTGCTGTCTTCTGTTATAGGAATAACAGCGAGACCATCCCTGACCTTCTGACCTCCGTCCCCCTCTGCAGGTTGGGGGATATCAAAGAGGGTTTCAAAGAAAGGAGATGCGAGAGAGAGGAAGAGTCTGAAGACACGAAAGTCGATGTTGTCCGACGAACGCAGGATGATATCTGCCTTTGCATGGTTGAAAGGCGCGTTGGCATAGGGAGGACTATCAGTCATTGTCTGTGACGATATCATTATTCGAAGTGAAGCGGGTATTTGACCTGAGGGCTCACTGTAGTGGTGTGCGGGGAGACGAGCTAAGAGAGGAATTCAGTCGGATTTCCCTGATTAAAATCACAGGCTCGCGGCGCACGGGCCCACAATCTATACATGTCATTTAGTTCCAATGGCCACGTATCAGTCTGGAGCAGCTCGTGTAGTGGCTGCGAATCAAAAGGGTGACACGCCGATCTGCGTCGTCTTTTTTGTACACGTATGTTAGGTTCAGTTCAGAGGTACAAAAGTGGTCTAACTGACCAATCAAGAAGAAAATTCCCTGATGAAATTCTTGGAGTCGGGGTAATTTCATCATTCTGGCCAGGGCAAGGGTAACAGTAATTTGATGACAATTAGTACACCAAAAGATGGACAATGGGATCCTCTCATGCCTGGAAGTCCATCTTGGACGCTGGTTTTAGTTGCAGCGTGGTCGGTGGCATTCGAATTTCAGTGCAACCAATAGCAGAACGAGGAATGATCATCTCCAACTCTGCGTCAGCGAGCCAAATGAAATGTTTAGACCACACACCTGGCTGCATTTCTATCTCAGAGATGCCGTGCTTCGTTGGGCAGGTGTAGATCAATCGATAAATGGTAAGCTGTACAAATAACCCTCGTGTCAACACAGATCTCTGGCCCCCGGTGTAGCTGGCTGTGGACACGTGCAATCCTGCAACCTGGCCAAGGTTTGACCAGACTCTGTTCGTGTAATAAGACTTTATCGATGATAGATCTGGTCTCAGTGCATATACAGTAGTCCCCCGTTTATTGTGGTAGGTGAGGAGTGGATCAATTACGGTGATGAACTAAACTTCTGGAAATCATGACCAGATGAGGGGGCTGCATCAACGTGAAGTTTGCAGCAAGCAGCGCCTCCTCTCGTAAACGTCCACGACACGCGATTGCAACTGAAAGTGTACGATTGCCTGGCAGACTTCCATTCTCAACAATCCCGAGAGAACACTGATACTTTATTGCTGTCCCTAGAATGTCCTCAACGTCCTTCCAAACATCCAGCTCTGGGTCATCCACTAGCACCATGGTGCACGGGCAACAGAAACGGAGGAGGGCGTCGAGAGTCTTGCTAATAGTCGATTCTGTGCACCAACAACTCGAACCCTACCGTTCAGAGCTTCTCTGCTCTGCATCGCCACATCTTTGGTGGTAGGTGAGCAGCACAAGCAGATCTGCCGCAGTAATCAAACTGATCTCTGGGAACCACGGTGGGATGAACGATCGTGTCAACGTGTACTCGGCAGCGAGTGGGTCTTCCTCGCATGTGGGTCCTCTACGCGCGATCCCAAAGCACCTCGAGGGTTGCAGGGTTCGAGAGTGCTTGAAGAACCTTGTTCTCGACGGTTTTGAAGGAGTATTTCTGTGTGGCGTCTGGGAATCCTCCAACACTTCGAGCCTGGCGCCTTCCGCTAACATACATAGATAGCAAAACCAAAGGATGGTAGCATGCGAATGACTAGAGACCATCCTTGATCTCCTGATTGCTGCTTACTTTGGAAGGCTGAGGGATTTCGAATAGGGTTTGGAAGAAGGGGGATGCAAGAGAGAGGAAGAGACAAGAATCGACATCGTTTGACGAACGGGAGATAATATCAGCCTTTGCGTGATTGAAAGGCGCAGCGGCGTAAGCAGAGTCTCCAGAGGATTTCTGTAGGAAAATGCTACTACGGTTCAGCGAAGTCTGTAGAAGCAAAGGCTTGGTTACGACTTACTGGGACATTTATCGCAAGACGGTGGAAAGCAGGCCATGAGTCTATAGATTGTTAGAATAGTCCAGCCTTCCTTGGACTCTTCCTCCAGAACACGGGCGCACCAACCTGGCATCGAATGCCACCCAGTGTCAGTCGCTGGGAGACTGAAGAATATGTGCGCGAGGACAATGCGTTATCGGCTCCACCAGCGAGAAACTTTGGGCTGAACCCGAGGTGCCCGGGCCATGCCAAGTTCTGTCCTATAAGGACGCTGTCGTTGGTGCTATGTCACAATATTTTATGTAAAGATGGGGCAGAGAGACGCGTTTATATGGTCAGCCATCGGCGCGACACAATCGAGGACGCGGGTCTGCCCTTGATCAATCCACATCGATACACGGAATGGGCGACCTCCTTGTCGAGTGCCCTATTCATCTGGATGCAGTCTCCATCAACGACATACTCGTCTTCAAATGCGGTATCGCCGTAAACGCTTTCAGTTCTGCTTTGGTGCGTACTAATGAAACGCGTTTGTTTCTTTTTTTCCGACAGGGCACGGATTTTGTGAACCATGTCTAGAGGAACATTTCACTCATCATAGCCAATCTCATCTTTCGTGCCCCACGTGTCGTAAACCCGTCAGAAGAAGAGAGGCGTTCCCCTTGTTCCTTGCACCTGCTCAATCATCGACCGGGACCCAGAGTGCGATTCACCCGGCAGTTGAAGCCACTCACACGCGATTGACTAGAGAACTCAAGGAAGCCAAGGCCGCTCATGCAAATTGCCCAGAGAGGTTTATTGAATTACAGCATGAAGTAGACTCCCTAAGACGAGAAAGTGCTCACCATCAGCAAACGATCCAACATCTTCGTGGCCGATACGAGCTACTAGAGGAACGACTAGCAAGGGAAGCGGACAGTTCTGCGCGTGCGAGGGAAGAGAGCAATCGAACAAAAGAAGAGGTGACGAAGCTTCAAGTTGAAAATCACAAGACCTCCAAGGCACTGGAGCAGGCACTGAAGGAGATACAGGTACAGCTTGAGCGAGCGAAACAATTCCAAGGTTATGTAGAGCAATATAAACACAAGGTATCCTATTCACCATTCCTTTCATTTCTAGACTCACGGCCTATAGTGCAATCTCGAGAAGAAGAAAAGAAAGGCAATCGAGAGTGCCAACCGTGACTTGTTATCCAGAAAAGAGGACGAGTCGTTGATGGTGATTGACGCAGATGCCCCGGACATGCTGCTCCCAGATGGACCTGACTTTGGGTGGTTAGATGAAGCTTGCGAAGTGAAGGGTGATCAACTCTCTGTCCCAGGTGATGAGGATTTCAAATTCGAGAAGGAGAGTGAAGATGACGTTCCGCTCAGCGATCCCCAGATCGAAGAGAAACAGAGGGTGAGCCAGATGACTTTGGAAGGGGGGAGTTCTGGGCATAGCCTGCGATGTTCACCATGTCTCCAGGACGATCAGGCACCTGGGCCATCTCATCAATTTCGTTCTGACTGGCATCTTGGAGTGGATACCTTGGGTGGATCATCGTCTGGTGTTACTCGGTTGAAGCGAGGGAATGGAAGTAGACAGGTCGGCGGAAGCAAGATCATCAAGGTGAAAATGTCTGGGACTCGCAAGCTGGCTCGAGGTCCGTTAGATATTGATAGCCATGGCCGTATCAAAGGTACTGTTGCCCTTGGTTCTAAGCAAAGGCTCAATTCGAAGAATTGAGATGGACGTGCTGGTCACGGTGGAGCTCGCATAAGTATCCATTCGTCTGTGTATTGTAGTCAACCTAGTGTACGACCAGATTCAATGAGTTTGCCTGCCTGGGAATGACTCCAAGTACGATGCACTGGACCGAGTCTCCTTTGGGGTCGATTGACGTGAAGCTCAAGCTGTAGCTCGACGTTATATCTATGGAGTTTACAACCCACACCACATCATCAGGTGCATAGAAATGCCCCCAGGATATCGCCAGATCTACTGATACACGAAACAGGCTTCCTCTTGCCCTCTATCCACGCAGCACCCCCCTTCTTCACGTGAGATTATGCTGCCCTCGTAGCAGAGCGACCGGATTGAACGTTACACTAGAGAACAGCCAACTCCTAGTACCCAGAGTCTCTTCACCGAACATTGGACCCGCCTGATACTGTCGTACGCACGACACCGTCGACTCTTTACCCTTCGCGTCGAGGACGCCGAAGGGCCTGGAAGCGATTGGGACGAAGTACTGCGCAATGAGCGAATAAATCGTGAGTCGCTCGCGTCTGCCGAGATTCTGCGTCAAACACCCTTCTGTCTACCCAGGTCGTGTGCTTCCTTCTCATCTTTCCTCGTTGATTGCCTCGCTTGTGGAAAAGAACGTGGCAGTATACGAGCCCGCAAAGCAAACACGTTCTGTCTTGCTTCTCTGGAGACAACCCGAGGAATGGGCAGAGGCTCTACACGGATGGGTGATTTATTCCCTCCTTTGTTTTCCTTGCGATCTGTGCTGATCCATCTTGTATACAAGGCGACGGCTTCGGGGCAGCTGAACACGATACTGACGTTTTATGAGATAACGGATCCACCTATCCCATCTCCTCTTTCTGGGTTACCTGTTCCGCTGTTGCGCAGAGCGATCAATGTGCTTATACGCTCGGGACGAGCTCAAATTATCGGCGTTGCCGATGGTGAAGGTGTCAGACTGTTTGCGGGCACGAAGTAAGGGACTATGTCACTGTTGGTGCGATGTAACTGTATGAATGGGATGAGAAGTCGGTAGATGCCGAAAGACTATACAGTAGACTCGATCAAGGTTTCAGCCACACTCGCCGTAGACGAGCACCTAGCAAAGCCGATCCACATACTCTCGACAGCGACAAGATAACGACCGCCATGGCGAGTGTTTCCTAGTCAAGAGTCCACTCTTGCACTAAATCACGCCCCAGGCCGAACAAAAGACGACCCCAACCAACCTCATGAAAGAGCTCCGAATCGAAAAGCTCGTCATCAGTGCGTGTATATCGCTCACTGTCTGCCTCGACTCACCGAACCATGTCGTTCGAACAGACATTTGCGTCGGCGAATCGGGTGATCGCCTGACCCGTGCCTCCAAAGTCTTGGAACAACTCACGGGCCAAACGCCCGTCACCTCCAAAGCCCGCTACACCGTCCGTACCTTTGGCATCCGTCGAAACGAAAAAATCGCCGTCCACGTCACCATCCGCGGGCCCAAAGCCGAAGAAATCCTCGAACGCGGTCTCAAGGTCAAGGAATACGAGCTCAGACGGAAAAACTTTTCGGACACGGGCAACTTTGGGTTTGGAATCCAGGAACATATCGACCTCGGCGCGCGGTATGACCCCTCGATCGGTATCTTTGGTATGGACTTTTATGTGGTCATGGGGAGACCTGGGATGCGTGTCGCGAGGAGGAAGGAGCGCAGGTCCCGCGTTGGGTTTTCGCATCGCGTCACCAAGGATGACACGATGGCTTGGTTCAAGCAGAGGTTCGATGGTATCATCTTGGTGGGTCGTCCAAGCCTTGTCGGAGGGTTTGCGAACTGACACTTTCCCCAGAAATAAATGTATACTACCGTCCTTGCCGCGCAGCCCCTTGAGCGGAGCACCACCATGTATGCATGGACTAGGCTTATGTGTGATGCATGCTTTCGACATTAAAATTTTCCCTCCCATGACAAGGCTGACAGGATTGAGTGCACGACATTTCGCTAGGTTGGCCATTTTAAGATGGGATCACAGTATGTAGCCATGACAGCTGTTTTACATTATCGAACACGTTCAACTGACTCGTGTTACGTGCATAATCGACACCAACCTCGTTTCAGCAAAAATTAGCTGGCTGCTCCAAGCGACAACATGAATCCGTGGCATAATCTTCACCCATCCGGTCGTCACAGACAATCTTCGAACAGTTTGCGACTTGGACGTTCCAGAAACCCAAGGTAGTGCATTACCTCTATGTATTCTGCATCGAAAACCCGAGTGACAACGTTCCGCATACGACCCGATCCCATACATAGATCATCCCTAGGCGAGATATTACTGTCCCGATCCAACGTTTTGAGCACCCCGTCAACACACCCACGCGATCTCAGTCGCGACATGACTCCATATACCACCTCCATCTCAATACCCTCATTCTGAGCGCGCCATCATCCCCGTCAGCGTCTACAACCATTTCTCCGTCGTCCACCGGACGCCAGAAGCTCTTGTTGACAACGATCACGTCCTTCTCGAAGCAAAAGTCGTCCTCGGAGAGGTTCGATCGTAGGACACGCATGGTCGGTTTGGGGCTTGCGCGTGAGGAGAATGCGGATGGGGGTTTCGATGACACGCCAGTCCCCTGTCTGTTGGATAGAGTGTCCCGAGACAACCCATAGTCAGGAGGATCTGTCACAGCTTTGCTAGGAGGTGGGTCCGTCTTGCATTCCTCGGAGGGCTCGGGGACGGGGGAAACTTGTGTTTTTGACGGAGGGTCTGGTTGTGGGATCGATGACGTCGGTGGACAAGGCTGAGATGAGTTCGGGGAGGTTGGATCAAACACTGCGAGTGTGTATCGCGCCTTGCCTTCGCGCACGCTCCGAGTGACGAGGTAGGTTTCTTTCGAGCTTTCGAGTACGATTCCTCTCCGTGGACTGTCAGCCGAATCCATTTCCACGTCGCCGTCCGCGTGTGTTTCCCGGGTCACAATAGCCTTCCGACGCTTGGCTGGCGGTGGGTTGATGATTGACCCTTGGTGAAGATCAGAGAAGAGCACGTTCTGGACCACTTGCACATCATATTTAAACCTGCACTCAAGATGCGTCAGTGTGAGAACGAGAGGCGAGCTGGGCAGAAAACACACCCAATCCCGGTCTTGCACTTCCTCCGATCGGGAACACCGAACGAAATCGTCATCCCCTGCATCTTCTTCGCTTCCTCGGCAATGGCACTCATTTCGCCCAATCCCGCCTTCTTCATCTCCGTAAAATCGACATTAAGCCTTCGCCTCTTCGGAGTGTTTGTCACATCGAAGAGCGGAGGAGTTGGCGGCGGAGGAATGCCAAGAATGTCGGCACGACGCTGCGCATACTCTGCTAACCGTTGTGCACGATTGCGAATCCCGAGACCGAGGGCGACGTGTGCATTTTGCTGTGGCGATGAATGAGCCAGGAAACATATTGATAATGGAGCATGGACAAACAAACCTCGACGACGTCGACGCTGATGACTTCGAATGCACTCCCGTCGTGGCCCCAACCCCAACCACAGCTGACACACCCTCTTCCGTCATCTTCGGCTTCTTCGAAACTCGACATTCGGCTGGCACTATCGCCTCTCCCGGCGCTCTCTTCACCATAAAACGCCTCACCCCATCCACCAATGAAACGGCTCGCCCACACACCACCCGCGTAACCTGGTGGCTGAGGGTCGTTATTGGAGGAAGATGAAGATGTGGAAGGAGCTGAGGAAGCGGGAGGCGGTGGTGGGAGGGGTGTATTGGTGCGTGTGCGAGGGACACTGGCAGTTCCATTCAAGTGGCCATTGGCACTGAGGCCATTCATGCTGCCACGACTGTCACTTTGCCCACTCCTCACGGCTCCAGAGGCCGAAGCCAGAGTAGGCACAAGTGCGAGTACGACGCGTATTGTTCGACCTTCCTTCTTTGCTCGAGCGATACCGCTCCACGTCAACAGACCAGCGTGAACTGCACATTGGATAACGTCTGAATCGTCTGTGTACACGCGGCGTCGCGAGAACGAGTACATCGAAGGAGTGTATGGGAAAGGTGGCGGGGGAGGCAGACCACCTCCCCAAAGTCGGAACTTTTGAGGCCGTGCAGGCGGCAGGAAGGATGGCGGAACAAGGACTGTAAGACGGAGCTCAGTGGGTATCTGAGTCGGGGTAGGCTGCGGTGTGGATGCTGAGCCGGGACCAGCCTCCGTGGTTTTGGCCTCGACTGACTTGTCCTCTTCAACGATGGGCGTAGGAATCCATTCGGGGAAGTAGTAAGGAAAGGGTGTCCGTGGCCAAACATATGTTCCAAGGCTAACAAATGGTTTCCTTTCTCTTTCCTTCCTGGCTTTTGCGAGCTCCTCGGCACTGGGCATCCGTTCAAGCATCTCCAGCCGCTCACGTTCGAGCATCTCCATTCTCTCGCGCTCTAGCAGCTCAATGCTTTCGCGCTCCAACCTTGCAAGACGCTCCCGCTCCATGGCATCGAGTCCTCCAAGTCTCTCGCGCTCGTAGAGATCATTGATTTCCCGTTGAAGCATCTCGAAGCGTTCCCGGACTTCAACTCGTTCACGTTCGGCTTCTGTATGCTCTCCCTCCTGGTTCGCGGCATTCGCTGGCTCCCGCTCCATGTCTATTGCATTGCCTCGCTCGCGCTCCATGAGTTCCAGTCGTTCCCTTTCGCGGTTTTCAGCCGATTCTCGGTCAGGTCCAGGTCCAATCGGGGGAGGTTCGTCACGTTCACGTTCAACCATCGGTATATCGACAGCTTTTCGATCTTCCCTGTCCCTAGAAAGGCCAGGTCCGCTCGTGCCAGTAGCCTGAAGTCCCTTCTCCCGTTCCCTCTCCATGGCTTCAAAACGTTCACGCTCTCTTTCGCGCTCGAATGCCTCCGCCCGTTCACGGTCCATGTCAAAATGAGGCCGCATAGGCATGCGATCACGATCACCAGGGCGTTCCAGTACGACCCTTTCACGCTCCGAAACGACGCGTTCTGGAGGTGGAATACGTTCCCGATCATGTATGGTACGATCCCTGTCGTTGACGACCATGCGTTCCCGCTCAAGGAAAACCCTATCCCTCTCTGCGATCCGTTCCCTTTCGAGTCTATCCCGTTCGAGGAACGCCCGATCTCGGTCAGAGAGGGCCATGCGATCGCGCTCGAACATTACCCTGTCCCGTTCGACCATTGCGCGCTCCCTGTCAATGAAAGCAATACGCTCGTTGTCGCGTTCTGGAACGGGCACACCCATATGTTCCCGGTCAGGGATGGGCATCCTTTCGCGGTATTGTCGACGGTCCACCTCGCGTTCGCGTTCTCTTTCTCGTTCCCAGGCGAGTTGGCGTTCGCTCATAGGTTGATCATGTGGAGGTGGAGGTGGGTGGTGTGGTCCATGGGTACTCGGTCCAGCCGTACTCGTGGGCGGCACCCCTGGCCCACCGAAGTTCATCTCATGAGGAGACAGCACACGAGAATGTGGACGCCGTTCGCGATCTCTCTCTCTCTCGCGATCGTGACCCCGAGGTGGCATTCCCGGTCCTGTTTCCCCTTCACGGTGTAGCCCAGCGAAACGCTCTCGTTCTCGTTCGCGCTGGATGTGCATCTCCCGATCCCGGTCCCGCATGTCTCGTTCACGTTGCAGCATGGGCATTCCCTCCATCTCCTTTGGCATCAGTTCTCGATCGCACTCCATCATCCTCTCGCGGTCGCGTGCGGAAAGCACCTCCCTCTCCCTCTGCATGGCCATGTCCCTCTGACTTGGGGGGACCACGTCGCGTTCGCGTTGGGGAAGAGGCATGCCTTGGTCCCTGGATGCGTCTCTCAACCGTTGGCGCTCCCGCTCTCTTAGATAAGGAACCCGGTCAGGATCGGGATGGTACCCATATTCATGGTCGCGTGTTGGCTCCAAGTCCTTCTCTCGAACCAAGTCACGTGGAGGACCGCCCACATTCATGGACATGTCCCGCTCTCGCACCATGTCTCGTTCTCGTTCGCGAACGATGGCCATGTCGCGTTCGCGGTCCCGCAGCGAGTCCCACTCGGGAGGATGACTCTGGAATTGGCCCTGACCCGGGAGAAGGGATGGTCCCTGTCGGTGTGAGTGCGAGTGGAGAGGAGGGGGATGTATGCGGTCCCTATCGTGTGGTGGGCGTTCGTGAGGCAGTGGGGGGATGCGGTCGCGTTCGTGAGGCGGCGGCATGCGATCATGTGGATGAGGGCCAACGGCCATGCGATGACTGGAGCCTGGAGGGGATTGCTGTGGTTGACCGGGTGTTCGGAGTGGAGGCGGGGCTTGGGCATGTGGTGTACGAGCGAGAGGAGACATCCTATGCATGTGGTGTGGAGGACGGTCGCGCTCATGAGGGGAAGGGATCGGTCGATCGTGGGCGGGTGCCAAAGGTCGATCATGGGGAGATGGAAGGGTCCTTTCCCTTTCACGCTCCCTGTCATAAGGGCCACCAACAACACGTTCTCTGGCTGCATGACGAATGAAATCCATATCTTCTTGTTGACGTTCGCGCTCACGTTGTTCCCATTCCCTGTCTTTATCTCTGGCTGACTTGAAGCCTGCGCCAGGGCTGGTGTTGGGATGGGCAGAAGTTGGGGGATGTGCTTGGGCTTGCGCCTGCACCGGTCTGGCCATCTGCTCATCTGCGGTGCGTTTATCGAGGATGAGGACACCGGCCGCGGTTGTCAACAAGGGCTTTGAAGTGGGAGAGTGTGCGGCTGTAGCGCAGAGATGTGAATCAGGGAAGCGCGACAACACGGTGTGAGGGGAAGACGCACCGATATTTGAAGGGGTCGAGCTGCCGCTGGCATGTGCACGCTGCACGACAGGACTGCGGTCTAAGAGACGAGAGGAAAAGAAAAAAAAAAAGGCGCGCAAACGCCGGAGCGCAAGGAAACGTGCAAGATAAGAGATATGTGATCAGCGGCTGTCCAGAGGAGGCAGTGTGAGGACAGCATACCTGGGCCGGGCATAGCCGGTTTGATTGGAGGAGGAGGCTGGTGGTGGTGAGACGTGCGGGCATGGAGTGACGCCGGGGGACCCAAATTGGACACGGCAAGTGGAGAGGACCCCTGACGCGAGGCAGGGGAAGGACCCCAGGAAGTGTGTGGGTGCACGTGAGGAGGAGGCGCGGATGGAGATGGATGCTGCAGGCTTGCCATTGCGGGTGTTGGATCGATGGGGGGGTGCTGGATCTGTGCGGGTGGACGAGGGGTGATGCGATGCATCGGGGGTTGGTCCTGACGAGAGAAGTGGTGGGACGGGTAGTAGGAAGTGGGCTGGGGGGGATACGGGGCCTGCGAGACGGGCGGGGGCTGCGGAGGATGCGGGTGTGCGGGCGGGTGCTGTGGCGGGTGCTGGGACTGGGGGGAGCCCACGGCGGAGGGGAGCGATGGGGCGGCTGATTGGGTCGGTGGGGGGGAGTCGCGTTGCAACGCGGGCGGACGTCTCCGGTGCTGGGAGGGCGAGTCCTGGAGGAGATCAGAGACATTCATCCTGGAGAGGCGAAGAAAAGAAAACGAAAGAAAAAAAAAAAAAAAAAAAAAGCAAGAGGCGAGCAGGGAGGAAAGCGTTCGAAGATGAGAGTAAAGAAGAGGACCTAAAAGTGTGAGTAAAAGGAAAGACTGCGTGCAAAATCAGGTTCATTTCAATTAGATCCACATCTCACGATCGAGATCTGCATCCCACGTGGTCAGATCGAGATCAAAGGGCCACCGTCATCCTCCACGGACACCTCACAGGCGGGCCAGAACACGCTGCTGCGTATCTCGCCCGAGTCGATATCCTTGTGCAGACGCCCTCGTTTCAGCGCACGCCTATCCCATGGACACGGCGCTCAGTGCCCAATGCTAGTGTGGCACTCGTAAGACCGTCTCTTCCTCGAAGAATATGACGCCTGCATTTGCGTGGGTGTGCCATCCGTCTCGTGCCAGGTTATCTTGCATCGAACCCGTTCCCAGCCTGACGCAAAAACCCGGTGGCTGGTAGTATACGTCACCATCGCTTGATAAGGATACTCTTTCCCATGGCCTTCGCTGCTGCAAAGGGGCTGCTTGTCAAGCGTCGCATATCGTGCTTCACGCTTCAAAACAAAAAAAAACTCAGCGCTTCACCGGCACCATCACCGCAAACTCAAGAAGACAGGTACGTCGTGGGAGTCTCTTGCCAGATTCACTGTGGCATCCTGACCACCCGCGCAATTTTCTTCTTTTTACGACCACCAGCTAACAATGAGCGAAACCCCCTTCTCAATCTCCGTCTCTGACAGTCAACTCGATCTCCTGCGCAGGAAGCTCGAGCTCGCCACCTTCCCAGACGAGCTTGAAGACGCCGGATGGAAATATGGTGTCCCTCTGGCTGACATCAAGAGGCTCGTGGACCAATGGAAGAACGGATACGACTGGCGCAAATACGAGAAGGCGCTCAACGACGAGCTGCCCATGTTCACGAGGGATATCGACGTCGACGGCTTTGGGACACTCAACATCCACTACGTGCACAAAACGAGCACGGTCAAGAACGCGATTCCCTTGCTCTACTGCCACGGTTGTATGTATGCTGTATCATCTGGCGTCTCAAGACTCTTGACGAAGCCTCTAGGGCCCGGAACCTTTTACGAGGCCAGAAAGCTATTGCCCTTGTTGACTGCTTCATCCCCTGACCATCCCAGCTTCCATGTGGTGGCACTCAGTTTACCTGGCTACGGGTTTTCTGAGGCTCCTCGCAAGCAGGGCTTTGCGGCCAAACAGTACGCCGAGGTATCTTCTCATCTATCCATCCCATGTTCCGTTCACTCACCTCCACCAACAGGTTGCACATAAACTGATGCTGTCCTTGGGATACAATGAGTATGGCGAGTCCAATTTCACCAATAGTCCTTCCAGCACTAGACTGATCGCGTTTTGTAGTCACACAGGGCGGAGATTGGGGATACGTTGTATGTTCGCACGCCCAGTCTGTTACAGCATGATCAAATATTTCAGATCACCCGCCGAATGGCCATGGACTATGGGGGAAGATATGACATGGCCTGGCACACAAACATGCCATTGTAGGTCCTATGCATCGTTTGTCAGCAATGTCACTCAAGGGATATCTCAGGGCCCAACCCCCATCTCCCTGGAAAGAGCCGCTGTCGCTCCTCGCATTCTTACTTACACCTCTGGCTGCAAAAGAGAAAGAGGGCCTGGCACGTACACAATGGTTCCAGAACCAAGGAAGTGGCTACCTTGCAGAACAAAGCACCCAACCTCAGACTCTCGGCTATTCGCTGACAGACAGTCCTGTTGGTTTGCTCGCTTGGATCTATGAAAAGCTGCGCAACTGGACAGACAATTATCCTTGGGAAGACGACGAAGGTGAGCAAGGTGCTTATGGCTCATGCTTAACTACGCTGACGTGAGGCAGTGTTGACCTGGATATCCATATTTTGGTTTTCACGTGCTGGACCGGCCGCTTCCTTGAGGATTTACTTTGAGTTTTTCAAGGGTCAATCGGTTTCTCCAATACCATCCGAGTTTCCGAAAATTCCGATGGGTGTTTCCCTCTTTCCCAATGAAGTCATAGTTCTTCCAAAGGCGTAAGTCACCCTGCGCCGCGCTCGTTGATACATCAGGCACTCGACTGATATCTTTTCTGCAGCTGGATCCGGCGGGGCAATCGGATCGTAGCCGAATTCGAGCACGAGAGTGGAGGACACTTTGCGGCGCACGAAAAACCGAGTGAACTGGCACAGGATCTGCGCAAGATGTTTGGAAAGGGAGGGGGTGCCTATGGTGTTGTCCCCGGAAAGGATGGATATCCGTGAACACAGCCGAGCTTTTGATCTGTGCCTAGCAGAGTGTCGGCGATGATGTCTGTTTGTCACGTTGTAGGTATCCGCTTGATCTGTCTCGAGTTCCAAGTGTCTGCATAAGTATACAGCCAGGGTCCTGTGCTTATTTGGCCAGGTAATCACGAACGGATTTTCGGGCTGTGCATATCGGTTGGGCGTTGGCGATGATTCAGCCGATCCGGTCTCGTTCAGGGAAAAGACGTGCGACCGTGGAGTATGCCATGTTACCCCCACTACCCCATGACTCAGCGCCCATTCTCTGTACTCAGCGCTCCGAGTCCCGGAGAGAGCGGAACATTTGCAGGTTATGCCTGTACTAGTAACCTTGATGGGGATATCATGCTAGCTACTCGGGCGCATCCTTGGCTCCAGGACAGCTAGCGAGGCACGACCGGAACAGTGTCAGAGCAAGTCCCCTTTCTTGATCCACACACAGTGACCGAGACACAGTCCGGGTCCGAGTTAAATAAACCATCCCCATTCCAGGCGGAATGTTGGGTGTGCCTCTTACGGTTCTCAAACGACTCGCAGAATCTGATAGAAAACCGTTGTATGGTTGCGCTCTCACGAGAAGGCGCTCAACGGCAGGCAAGCACATGTTTACCAAGGACCGCAGACCCCACACCGTTTGGGGGTGGTCGGCTACTTGGCTGACACCGATCAAGTCCTGCCAAGTACCGAGAGATTTGATCGGCCTATTTTTCTGACGTGCGGGAACATGACCTCGTCACGCAAGTCATGTATGATGCTGGCATGCTATGCGGCTGACGGGAGTCGCCCCCGGAAGCTCTCCGCCTGCAATCTCAGCCACCTTAATCGCTCCTGGAAAGAATGGATACTCCTGAACGAATTGCGTGCAAGGATGGGTCCAAACGTTTCTCAATAGTTGTATTCGTGATCTCTCGCAAGAGATTTCGTATCAGGAAACTGGTTAGGGTCTTGTGTTTCATTCGTCGGAAAACTGTCAGCGTCGTTCGTGTTGCAACAGCATTGGCGAGCTTTTGGCTAGCCATTCAACGACACTCGGGTCTGACTTCTGCCAGATGTTTTCATTCGACCGAGTACTACCCATCCAAAAGTAGGCATACTCACACAAGAGTGTCCGTCATGACGCTGGAGGCTGCCCACGTCGAAACATGCTTGGCAGCGTTTCGCGCGGTGTCATGGGATTGACATGCAAAATCCACGTCAGAATGACCGAGATCCCGTTTACGATCGCCAGACCTGAAGAACAACTCGACTTGGTCCACTAAAACCATCCATGTCCAGGAGGGACGACTTGCGGACACCAAATGGCCACTGCGAACGGGCACGTCGCCGGTTCGTGCGATGGACCACTCTGGCCTCCACGTCGTAGCGTTGACACTGGAGTTTTCGGAATTCAAGTAAATCTCCCTGGAAGCGGGGCTTTGCAGGCAAACAGTGCAAAGGTGATCACGTACGTTCTCGGACAAGAAGTAGGCTGTCGTAAGCCTCATTTGATGGGGACCTAGTCATGCAATGTCATGTCACCTCGGAAACGATATGATTCAGGGAACTTGTGTCGAAGAAATTGTGCACAGAAACTTGGCTTGGAACACTTCACAGCAGTTTGGATTTACTACGACCATGCCAACGAGTCGCTCGATAAAGCTCAAAAGCGCTCACTGTTGCAAAATGTTCAAATCAATTGCAGCCCGACTGAAGCGCATCACGTCATCTCTATTGCATAATAATACTTCTCGCGACCCCTAAGGCAAACGTAACGACTCGACTGACTCGCGCACGTATATAATCTATCGTCGTCGACGCAAACTACCCTTGGTCAGCAACCTCAACCACGCCCCACAGTCAACGCCAGTCTCCCCTTGTTTAATATGGCAGAGTCTCCGTTCAGGATTGCCATCCCGGACGAAAAGCTTGATCTCCTTCGCAAGAAGCTCGAACTTGCCACCTTTCCAGACGAGCTCGAAAACGCTGACTGGAAGTACGGAGTGCCGCTTGCCGATGTCAAGCGTCTGACAGAGCGATGGAAGAATGGCTATGACTGGCGCAAGCATGAAAAGGAACTCAACGATGAGCTGCCCATGTTCACGAGAGACATCGACATCGACGGCTTCGGGACGCTCAACATCCACTACGTGCACAAACAAAGCACCGTGGCGAACGCGATCCCCTTGCTATTTTGCCATGGATGTCAGTGTGATGTGCCGTCTCGTATTTCACAATGAGCCGATGGAAAAATACCTTGACAGGGCCTGGAGGCTTTTATGAGGTCCGCAAGCTGCTTCCGTTGTTGATTGCATCGTCTCCGGAGCACCCCAGCTTTCATGTGGTCGCACTTAGCCTCCCTGGTTTTGGGTTCTCTGAAGCTCCTTGCAAACAAGGCTTCACACAGAAGCAGTATGCTGAAGTGCGTAATGACGCACATATGTGAGACGAGACGTCCGACCACTGCTTCCGCATCACAGGTTGCACACAAACTCATGCTTGCATTAGGATATCATGAATATGGTAGTTCATGCCGCCTAAATTTCTGTGACTGGCGGATTGACTTTGACCCATAGTTACTCAGGGCGGTGATTGGGGATCCCTTGTATGTTTATACGATCAGTTCCGACCTGGGTTACTCATACCCCCCAGATTACGGCTACCATGGCGGTGGACTACGGCGGAAAACATCACAAGGCCTGGCACACAAACACGCCATTGTGAGTTGTCAGCATTCTCCCTCAAAGGAGGTACTCATTTGATTATTTCAGCGGCCTTCCCCCGAGTCTCTTCGAGGAGCCATTATCGTTCCTTTTTTTCCTAGTTACACCGTGGACTGCGAAAGAGAAAGAGGGCTTAGCGCGAACACATTGGTTCCGAAGCCAAGGCAGCGGTTATTTCTCCGCCCAATGCACCCAACCTCAGACGATCGGTTACTCGTTGGCCGACAGTCCCGTTGGCTTGCTCGCGTGGATCTACGAAAAGCTGCACAACTGGACGGACAGTTATCCTTGGGAAGACGACGAAGGTGAACCTTGTGATTCACCTTGTGCAAATTGGTACTGACCCTGTGCAGTTCTGACGTGGATATCCATCTACTGGTTCTCTCGTGCCGGTCCGGCCGCCTCCGTGAGGATTTACTTTGAGGTTATGCAAGGCCAAACGAAACTTCGGCTATCGTTGCCCAGTCCAAAAATTCCGATGGGTGCCTCGTTCTTCCCGAAAGATATCCATGTCGTGCCGAAGGCGTACGTTTCTGTTACTGTTGTCTCACATTTTTGGTCTTGATTGATACCTCTTAGCTGGACCCGGCGGGGTAAGCCGGTTTCTGCTGAATTTGATCATGAGGGTGGGGGACACTTTGCCTCGCATGAAAGGCCGGAGGTGTTGGCGGATGATCTGCGTAAGATGTTCGGGAAAGGCGGAGGCGCTTATGGCGTTGTCCCAGGAAAAGCTGGATATGCTTGAAAGTCACTCTTCTAAAAGACGAACGTTGTACAATGTCTGCTGTATGTCGAATGTGCGCTTGTACATATTGGCCGCGAGTCTCACGCATGGTGCACACGCCCATCGACACAGACCACTGAGACCACTGCACTGCACTGTTTTTTTTTTTTTTTTTTTTTTTTTTTTTTTTTTTTTTTTTTTTTTTTTTTTTCATCTGCTAGTTGCGCATGATTACACCCTGATTCACACTTCCCAGTCCTGCAATGGACCAGTCTCTGCTCGTCTGTGTCGCCGCCATTCTGATACCCTCTGTGAGTCCAGCCGTCCCCTGTCGAAATCTCTAGCACGTTTTGCATGATGAGCACCCACTTCATCCTTGTTCTTCGAGCCTCGAGCCGTCTCTCTGCGGACGCTGCGTCGTGGGTGAGGACGACATATCCTCTGGGTCGGGGGAACTGTCCCCTCTTGCTGACCATGTCCAACCTGCCCACCGAGTCATGCCCGCATCTGATCAGTCCTAGCTTTACCTAGCCCTTGTCTTACTCTCGCCGTCCCCCATCGTGACACGCCCGTCAGAAAAGACGTACCGCTCGCGCACGTCCCCGACGACACCCCGCCCGCTCCCCTCACTTGCCGACGAGGGCTCGCTTGACCTGAGCGTGATCATCCCCGCCTACAACGAAACGACGCGTCTCCCCGCCATGCTCGACACGACCCTTGCCCACCTCAACTCATCCACGTCTCCGTCCAAGCCGACGTCCCCGCCCCCGTCCCCGTCCGCTAACGGGCACTCCCAGCCCCTTTGCCCACGCCCATGCCCACGCCCACGCCCACGCACGTACGAGCTCCTCATCGTCGACGACGGCTCCCAAGACGGTACCTCCTCCCTCGCACTCACCCTCGCGGCGCACAACCCCACGTCCGACATCCGCGTGATCACCCTCGAGAAGAACCTCGGCAAGGGCGGGGCGGTGCGCCACGGGATGCTCCACGCGCGCGGCCACCGGCTCCTGATGGTCGACGCGGACGGGGCGAGCCGGTTCGAGGACCTCGAGGCGCTCTGGACAGCCATGGACACGCTAGCGCCGGACAATGCGCCTGCGGTCGTCGTCGGGAGCCGAGCGCACCTCGTCAGGACGGACGTGGTCGTCAAGGCATGTCCTTTTCGTTTTTCGTTTTTCGTTTTCGTGTCGCTTGTTGGATGACTGACGTGACCTCATCAACAGCGATCGCTCCTCCGGAACGTCCTTATGTACGGACTCCATACCATCCTCCGCATCGTCGGCGTGGGACACATTCGTGATACCCAGTGTGGTTTCAAGCTGTTCACGCGACGCGCTGCACAGCAGATATTCCCCGCTCAGCATCTTGCGACGTGGATATTTGACGTCGAACTCCTCTTACTCGCAAAACAGCTTGGGATTCCTGTCGCAGAGGTTTCCGTCGAATGGCATGAAGTGGCGGGAAGCAAACTCAACGTCGTCAAGGACTCGCTTCAGATGCTGCGCGATCTTTTGGTACTCAGAGGAAACCAATTGACAGGAAGATGGAAAGTCACTCCTTCGCAATAAAAGGTGTACGATTTACCGTTAATTTAATGGATGCAATATCGAGCAGGAGGATTTTGGTCCAAAAAGAAAGAGAAGAAAAAGGAAGGGTTAGAACATCCACTCTTACCATCCACTCCACCTTCTATCACTGTCAATAATACATCTCTCCTTGAGTAAACACAAGAAAAGATCGTAATTTTACATACGTGCAACATTAGTCTTAGATGAGAAGGGCGCAAGTCATAAAAGTTGGCAATGCTGTCCATCACGGGGGAATATTGGCATGGATCTCGTCGAGCAGCTCTTGGGCAATCTTAGCATTAGACACCTAGACCACCGTCAGGTCGACCAACTGTCACGAACCACATGGTGAGCCTACCCGGAGATTATAGTGCACAGTTTTGCTGTCCTCGATGACACTAAACCGTATGTATCGTGGGTCTTGCGCCAGGAAACACTTCATTCCCTGGAATAGCGGTACATTCAACAACAGTGCGTAAACAGCTTCCTTTCGCATTACTGAAAGGGATAGTCAATGTGGAAACAAGCGCCCGAGAAAATACTCACCAAGACGAGCACCGCCTCCGTCCGATCGGCGAACATTGAGCTTCAGTTGGCCACTTCCCCGCTCTTTCCACTGATTTTGTAGACATAGTGCATAGAGCTTGCCACGGACTTGAAGAAGCGTTTCTTCGTCCTCTTCGCCAGTGACCACTAAACAGGCTTCTCAGCAATCTGCACTGGTCAAGAGGACCTAAACTTGCCTTCTTGTTCTGTCAATTTCTCCTTTTCTGCATCACTCTGTTCCTCCTCCTCGTCTTTGCTTGCCCGTAATCGTTCACCAAACGTCGACGGTGCGCAATCACTTTCCTCCCTGTCTGCGTCACCCTCTTCCTCGCCACTCCCACTCGCTTCTCCATTTCCGAGCACACCGAACGCCGACTCCTTGCGCTCCAACGAGCTCCTCGAGGAACTCCCGTCCGGTGACTCTGCTCTTGCGCGCTTCGGATGTGGTGCTGAAAACGCATGGGCGCCAGTATACGACCCAAACGCGCTCGCATTCAGTCCTATCGTCCGTCGCGTCGGGGACTTGCTCCGCCCGAGTATGCTGCTCCTGTTGTTTCCCAACGGTGACTTGGACCTTGCATGCGAGAACGGAGAAGCAGACGCAAATGGGGAAGCAGACCCTGCAAAAGCTTCGAATCCCGTTCGTTTGGTGGCAGTGCCTGGGGTGGCTGGTTGTGGAGTGTGAGATGATGCAAATGCCGCAAAGGACGATTGACTAAATGGGGATGTAAAAGAGGCATGAATAGGTGTGGTATCAAGAGGCAATGAAACATGTTTCGTGGACGGGGACGTGGTCGGTTTTTGATTGTTGGGTGGAGTGCTCGAGAAAACATTTTGTCCTTTGACAGATGCGAACGGGGACACCGCAGAGGCGTACGACATGAATCCACCCTATAACGGATTGAGCGGACACGACAAGGTATGATACAGCAAGATACGCACGAGTTTCGGTGCAGGCGTCTCAGGGGCTGGAATTGGGGCCGATTCCTCAAGTTGTTCGGGAGGCGGCGACGGTCGTTTCGAGACGCGCGGATTATCATCCTTATCCGCATCGTCCCTGGGCCGCTTCGCAGTTTCGGCCATTGGGACGAGCGTCAATGGCCCACTCTCTGGCCCCGAGCTGGTCGCACGATCTGCCAATTTGCGCTTGAGGCCCTTCTCGGGTTCACCGCTGTCCGACTCGGATGTACGTCGAGTATGTGGAAGACTACAGGCGGTATCTTGCGCCTCCTCCGCCTCTTCAATGGTCTCCTCGGCGGACGCAAACGAACTTGGTGGTTCTGACGTGGACTGGGATGAAACTGCCTGCGTCGGCTCGATGCAACCCTGCGTCTCGTCCGCATCCTGGGTGGACGCGATGCTCGGTCGAGAGTTGGGACCCGTGTCTTGCTGAGGCTCCAAACTTTGTTGCCACTTCATGTCTTCCACGCCTTGGCTGATCTGCCGGACCTTGACCTCGTGCGGTGGTGAGACGCTGAGCACCGGTGAATGGGGATGGGATGGTGTCCGAGAGCGCGACTGGCTCTGGACGTCCAGCGCGTCCTCCTCGAGCGTGGTGTCGAGATGCACCCGGCCCTTCTTTGCAGGCGATTTCACATCGAGCGCGTGCTGGTATGGGAATCGGAGAAGCAGAGGGAGGAGCGTGTTGGTAGTGAGTTTACGTCAGGGATGTGCCACTGGAGCGAGGCGAGAACAATACGCACAGCGCTGGCGGCAGTCTTGGGGGTTGCAGGCTCGAGAGAGACCTCCCGTTCCCGTTTCCTGGAGAGATTTTGATCTGTTCGGGTGTGTGATTTGGTTTGGAATCGAATGGAGGATAAGTCAAGGTGGGCCGGACTGATAAAGCAAGGCCGTGCTGCAGCCGGATTGACGCACCTGTGAACTCGTTTGCGTCGGGCGAGGGGGATGGCGATGGCGAGACGGGCTTGGAGTCATTGTCGGGGGCGACGCGGGGCTCGTCGACGGTGTCAGGCATCGTGCACCGGTGGTCTGTGCGCTGAGAACGTGTGGTGTACTTGAAAGACGGGAACAACAGGCGCAGCTGACAAGCGGCAGGGGAACCACACTCGGCACAACCCGATCACAACAAAAACACCCCTAGTAAACTTGTACAAAAGCCAGTATCCGTCCTCCCTACTCCGCCGCTCGTCTGCAATCGCTACCATGTGCACGAAATTTGGCTCAGACACGGGCTTCGTCAGGATGCTGATGCTGCCGGCCCCATCAGTGCCCAGCTGGATCTTGGCCGATACTACTCACTGATCCACGCCGCTGCGACGTAGCACTCTCTTCCGATAAGGGTACTCCCTACGCCATCTCAGCAAATGCCAGGTGCACGAGGACCAAGACCTCACCGACCACACCGACCACAAGGTCGCGTCGGCCCATCTCCCGAAGCTTCGCGATCACCTCCAGCCCAGACACGATGGGCATCGAATTATCCAGAATGACGACATCACAGCGACTACGTGTGGACCCCTCAAGGAGTGATCTCAGGTTCTTGTGTTTGCCTGGGCGTCCTCCCGATGACCAGCTCGAGAGCAACCTCCCCATTCTCCGCTGTCGAGACGTAGCGGCCGAGCTTCGACACGAGCGTTCGCGCCAGCCGGACAAGCAAGATCATGAGCAGCTCGAACACAGCAGACGCTCCCCTGTTTGACGTCGCTGGTACTCCCTGAACAGGCGATTTCGGGCAGCTTGTGGCGGGTTCCGCGAGAACGGGCAATGGGAGGTCCCTGCATGTAGTGGGTCCTTAGGCCAAGAATCAGAAGAAGGCAATGGACTCTGATTCTTTTTAGACGAGCCTCTTGGCGATCTCTTCCACCACAGCAGGGGTGTTGCCTGCCAGAGAACACTTCGCACGGGCATGACAGCCTTCGAGAAACACTGGACAACCCAGCTATCATGGAAAGCAACGATAAGCTGAGCTGAGTCCCAGAAGACAGTTCCCCGATAGTTCTCGTGAGCGCGTGTGGTTCCAACGACCGCCACTTCAGCTCCACCATGCATCCCCTACCCGGGCGATCAGTGGAGAGACGCAAGAAAACAGAACGTGCCAGTACCCTGGTCCAATGCTGGTCGCGAGGACCGGTTCTGGGACTCAACGGACAACGATCCCTTAAGATCAGACGAGCGCTTCTCGCTCAATCCACACCCCCGCCCAGCGCTATTTTGCAATTTCGCATGACAAACGGTGCCGCGATACCAAATAGCATTAACGGGAGAAGAAAGCATATGAGGTCTTGATAACGAGACGGTGATGAGTTATAACACATACGCAATTCGATCCAAAACGTCGATCCACGCTCAAGTTTCAGGTGCACCCCCGAACATCCACCTTGGCCGTACGAGAGCTATGGGTAGCTCAGTACAGTACCTTTCCCACCTTGTTGATGCTCCTGTTCGGTTTGATTGAGTCCGGCCGCATGGAGGACAGGTGGGAAGTTGCTACCAAAGTAGACACGGTGGACTTACTAAATAGCTTCCCTTGCATGATTTCATGGTGGTATTCCACTCCCGCTGACCTCGATACGCATATCTATTCTCTTTGGAGCGCCCTTGCACTGTGAGGTGAGATTGTCTACGGCTTCGTGGTTGCTCTTGACAGGGAAAAAAATTCGCCCACTTTCTTCCTGAGGTGTCACTAGAACCTCTTCGGTGGTATCCTCCAACTCTGCCTGGGGTCGCCAAGGATGGACAGGACGTACGAGGTGGGTTGAACAAGTGATACACCCGCCCGCAGGCGTGCGCTACTAGGGTTATGCCGTCAGACAATGTCTTGCAGAGCTTCAACTTCCTACCTAACAAGGTCACTGACGATCTGACGGAGTGGTTCGGATCTCCAAGGACCTCCGCATCCTCACCGTTAATATAGCGCTCAGGTTATCTCCCGTGACCTCACGAGCCGCACAGCGTGCGACCTACGAAATTAGACGACGATTCACATTAACATGCGTACCACTTACCTCATCGATGGTCTCGTCTAAGGACATCACCAGTTCAAGGCTACGTGTATCCGAAGCGATGTGAGTGTTCGCATCATTGCATGGAATGCATATGGCTTGGCTACGGTTTCAAACCATCCACCGACAGTTTTCGGTATCTGCTGATCTATGAAAAAGCCTCGACGAATCGAGCATATCATTGAAGACATCTAGAAGAAGTTAATCATACGAGCTTCATAGCTCGTGAGAAAACGTACCTTTTGATATCAACACCATAAACTCGATCTCCTGCGCCTTCTAAACTACGCCAGATGCTTCCATGTTTTGAACGAGACCATCGCATAAAAAGGTTAGCAAAGGGGAAAATGCTTGCTAGTAGTACGTACAATGCTGTATTCAGGGGCACCCAGACTTGCATAGCTAAATTAAATTCGCGAAACTGTCGTGATCACAGATACTCGTCATAGCTACGACGACATATCAGTTACTGTGAGAGACAAGAAGACAGAGGAATATTCACAATGCAAATCGGCGCTTTGAGTCTGCCTATGCGTTCGTTGACCTGTTTTGTTTGAGTTTCTTTGAATTAAATCTTGAGCTGCTCGCGAAGAATGAAGAGTCTCCTCTCGGACTACGAACAGTCAGTACCAGTCCTAGACCGACGATAACAACGTGATCTGCTCACGTTCTCATGTACGTATGTGATGGACGAAGAGAGTGAAAACACGGTATAGGAGGACATTCAAGTGGTCTTGCTTGGCGTATCAGATAACTCGTCCACATGGGTGAGACTACCCCAAATTAGGCGATATGCACTTGCACGATAAAGACCCGATTCTCGCGGTCATCTTGATAGCATCAATTCGAAAAGCCGTACCAGAACATGCCAAGAAAGTGCCTGGTATCGACGTCAAAAACGCGAACTTTGCTACAGAAGCCACACAAGCACCTTGCGGGGGGCAATGTCAGGCGCGGATAAGCTTCCAAGGAGTTTGTGGTACTAACATGGAGAGAAGCAAACCCCCTGAAACTCTTAATAAGGCGCTTGGTTGGATGAAAAAGACTGATCAACATCAGGTTGCACATCCTATAAGTACTTGATAAGGGGTTGGGCAATCTCGCGGACGGTAAATACAGGCAATGGAAGTGTCAAAGCAGAAGCGAGCTATTTGGATGTCAGCGTTTATTGGATGAACAAGAAGGCTGACTGACACCCCATATCCATACGATGTTAATTGGATCAGCGATGGAAGAAACACCGAGAACCCAGTCCATGACAGCGAAAAGGGAGGACCACAGCATCGATGACTGGGGACAACTGAAGACCTATCTGAAGAGGAACGGAAGAGAAAGTTATGAAACAGAGTTCTTCGTGAAATCTCCCCTCGGTTCTGTCGTTGAAAAAGCGAACGCAACAGAATTTGACGATAGCAGGCCTCGCTTTCCTGCGCGTCTGAGCATGATCATCTCGTGGGACCGCGTTCGGAGGGTTGGTCAAGTGGAACTTGTCGGGCC
>JBBPUK010000151.1:37046-49680 GCA_038094635.1 Tylopilus cervinicoccineus
TTCGCCACCGTTATACTTACATACTTCTTCTAGGTCCGGAATCATCGTCGTGACGCTATAGTGACCACGTTCAAAGGGGAGACGGGCAATATGGCTCCCATCGTCTGTTGTCAAGAACACGACACGAGCAAACACGTACTATTTGACATGTGCGAGATGGATGACACCGGCGAGGTGATGCCCTTGCACGTTTTTTCATCGCTTCTCAGATGCGCTGACTTCGTTTTTTATTTTTGCCCTTTTTCCAATCTTTGCCTTCTTCCGCTTCCCGCATGGCCCATGACGATCATTCCAGACCGCATTACAAGCATACTGCCGAACGTACAAACGAGCGCCGGTCTCTCAGGCCCACGCGCTCCTCCGCAAAGCCCGTCGCCTGGACAGCCTCCTCCACTCGCACCGCCACGAGGTCCCGGACACCCCGACTGAACCAGACCACCAGTGTGACGTCTGCACCACGCAGTATTCGCCTTGCTTTTATAGGAACAAGTTGTACCCCGATCGGTGGTTCTGTCACAAGTGTCATTGGTCATTGCAGGTCGACCTAGTCAGGGCGAACGGGGCGGTCGAGTGGTCCGAACTCGCGTCACCACGCGCGTTGCGGGTGGTGCAGGAGTGAAGAGACTCGTGAATGGATGAATTTCGTGGTCGCGCGTCGGATTCCCTATCACTGTCCTACTCATGCCTTTTTTTTTATTTGAGTCGACTTTTTCTTGATATTGCCATTATTGATCACGTGGGTACATTTCCTTTGTAAACTAGTTCGACTTGCGGGAAGGAAAGAAAAGAAAGAGCCAACAGGAAAAGAGTGAGAGAAAATATGAGATGTAGCACGATACAGACGCCAAATGGCAAGGATAGTACTGTATATATGGACACAGAAAGTTGTACAATCCAAATAAGCAGAAGCTTAAATATTTGCTCAAAGAGAAATTGTCGATCCGAGTCGGAGGGCACGGCGAGTCCTACGTCTTGATTCGTTTGTAGTACAGTACGTATGCTGGGCGTCCCTGTGAAACGGTGAGGGATGCATCTCCAAGGTGGAGAAAACCCGACGACATACCACCGCCTCCTTGGGATCTATCGAGGTGATCCGGCTGTCATCGCAGTACAGCCATCCAGATCGGGATGTAACGAACGCGGTATCTTACGCGCCATGAGCCAAATAAACTGGACGATAGACGATGAAATGCTCACAGTGACCATTGCTCAGACTACCAAAGTGATTCGTGACAGCATACAGATCGTACTTGTACGGTGGTATCTGCACACGCGGGTCATTTGCAGCGCTTGTTGGTGCCGGCCTAGCCGGGTTCTTGCGCATGTCTGGTGGGAGTAGAGGTGGCATGTAGTTGGTCAGATCCAGGCCTTTGAGCGGGAAATCCACGATCGTTTCGATCTTGTCTGTGAATAATCCCTTGACGGAGAAGCGCTTGAGGTGAATCAACAAAACAGGTGGTAAACGCGAGAGCGAGAGAATCTTCGTAGCACTGCGCAATGTTTTGCATTTTGGACAGTGCCTGAGGCAGAATAAGAGGAAGATTAACTGCAGATGGTAGACTGCACTTACCATGCCTCCGACTTCTCGAGTACCTCCGACTTTACGAACGTGTCTAAACAAGAGTGTAAAGAGGTCTTTGACGGGCCCTTGACGTTGGGTATCGGCAGGGACAAGTACATAAACGAATTATAAGTCGTTGAAGTCTGCAATGTGAAAGTCGTCAACTCGAGAACGCCCCGAGAGTCAAGGGCAACTATCAATACGAACGTGATGGCAAGTCAGACACTCCATCCTATTCCGAAATTGTCCTTGGAAATAATCCACGATCAGACTGTCGTTTCGCATCCTGTATATTTCCCACTCCCGCTCGCTCGCAATCTGCTGCGGAAGCTTCTCGAGCTCAGCTTCGTGCTCGGGTGATGATCCATTGTTTGGTTTCATGAGTACACGGTTGAGGTCCTCGTGAAGGCCATCCAAAAGAAAGGTCAAAAACTCTTGCGAATCATGCTGGTCTGAGCCACTAAACTGGGCCGCATGACTGCATATCGATTTCTATGTGAAAAAAAGGGAAGTAATTCGAGTACCTGATCAAACTGATGAGAGGAGACGTACTCGAAAGCCAATAGGGTTGAAGTAGGGAAGCTCTGAATGCGCCATATCGTAGAGAATCTGTGCAAATGCACCTGCCAAGCTCCCTCTTGTGCCTAATGGATTCACCGTATTCACTGCATTCTTCCACCGTCCATCTTGAATACGATCAGCTATCGCATTATGTTCGGTATTTAATGAGCGGATCCTACCCGTGAAAAATCTTGCGAAGGGGACCGTGGCGCTCAAACACTGAATGGTTGCATTCATATAGCACGTGTTACCCAAGTTCTTCAGCCCAGTTCGATTGATTTGTACATCAGACCAATAAATTACTGGATGATCAGAGTGAATGGTAGGAGGTTTGGGGCCTGCCGTGGTCGTGGATGGTATCGAAACAGAATAGGAAGGTGCATGCAGGAGACGAGGTCGGGAGTCCTGGCGCTCGGATACAGGAGTAGCTGCGGGTGGGGGTGGCCGAATAACGTGGAGGTCGGGGTAACCAATAGGCGCTGGACGGTGAGCGAAGCCGGAGCCAGTGGAACCATTCATGTATTCGCTTCGCCGCCTCGCCAACGGCGAAGGGTTAATGGATGCTTGAGGAGGGAAGGATACAGGAGCAAACGACGAAGGTGTGGGAGAGAAAGAAGAGACACTCGTTACGGGGGGTGATATTGGTGTGATCGAAGGATATGTAATAGATGCTGGGCTTGTTGTACCGTTGCCAAAAGAATAGATCGTTGGCCTGGGTGATTGTGATGTCTGGGGCTAAACAGTGAAAATGGTACCCCTAGAAATACCAATAATCTTACACTTTCCGACTGACTGTGAGAATGTAATATAAATGGAGGCTTGAATGACACTTGTCGACGAACTAGGGATGCAGGACCATCCAAGGTCCCGTCGACTTCAGGAGTCTTTCCGGGCAATCTTTGGATATAACTGACTCAATATCGTTCGTATATCAGAATGAGTGGGGACGCACAGTTCCAGAAGTCGCTTCTCTGTCAATACGCCGTCCACATGTGATGAACTCGGCGCGGTTCGTTTGCGCGATGCATCGGGGATCGATGCAGAATGTAGTATCGCACCCGAGGTGCTACTGATGCCATTTTCGAGAATACTGTTTGGCGAGGGCCGTGTTCTACCGGGAATTCCGCGAACAACCTCATCAGGAAACATTTGCCTCCACGCCTGGAGACCTCCTACAAGTAGGACGGGCGTATGTCGCAAAAACTTCCTGAACGCACTTTCGAATATGGCTCGAATAAAGGTCGATAGTGGACCAGTGACATCATATGTCTCCGAAGAAGCATCATAAAGAACCACAAGGTCAAATTTGTCACGGTTCTGAAAGAGCACCCATTCTTCACGTGGAGCAACAACTAACGAATCTTCAAGGCTAGCAGCCGTCACACTATGCATTCCATTAGTAAATTACATGTCAGTCTGTGGATCACGAATCACCTTGGACGCGCAAGAACAGATGGCTCGAGGCACACTATGGCATCCGCTTTGACGTGCTCATCGTCAAATTCTTCTCGTGTCCGTATGTCAACGACAAGGGTTTTAAGACCGGGTGCACCCAAGTATTCACGCAGGAGTTCGGGAAGGATGGTATTCAGTGTCGGAATCACGGGCTTTTCTGGCGCAGGCGACGTCTTCAAAGAGAGTGGCGAAGATACAAGACTGTTAATTGACGGTTTCGAGGTGATTGCTGGGGAAGCTGGGCGGCTGATGAAAGCGTTCACAGTTGGTGTTATCGGTGTACTCGAAGGTCGTGGTCCGGGATCGATGGACAACGACGGGAATTGCTTGAACTGAAGTGAGGTGGGCATCTCAATACCGTTTGCACCATTCGATTGCGAGATAGACGACCGGTGAGTACAACTGCTTCCTGTGGGTTGTGAAACTGGAACAGATGGGAATCTGGATGTGAACTCGTCCAACTCGTCTATGGGTGGGAAAGCCTGTGAAAACTCAGCGAAAGTGGTATGAGCAAGAGGAGGAGAGGATGATCCTGAAGACGTCGGAGAAGGAGGACCAAGGCTAGATGGCGGGACAATGGCGTGGGGTGACGATGTCGTGGAGCTGTTATTTGAAGGGGGAATGATAGAGCAATGCGGAGAGGCCAGAGAGGGAGACATGACGGTAGGCGATACTCTATGCATGCGTATTGGCTCAGGTGATTTGAGTGGGATGGAAAGAGGGCTTGACGGCGCAACTGGGAACTCTCGAGAGACGCGCTTGGACGTGTCAACGGCCAAACCGGCGTCGTTCAATTTCCTGACACGATCGGCTATGGAGTTTCCGACTCGTTTGCTCGGTCCTGCATCAGGAATATCGGTGCTGATGGATTATGTGAGTGGAGCTGAAAGATACAGATTACAATACTCACGTTGCGGCTGATTTTTCCAGATCGGTCAACTTTGCCTCGATGGCTTGAACACGTTGCGTAAGATTGCTACCTTCGGTCTGATAATGCGTACATTAACCGCAAGTGACTATGACGAGATAGATATCAACCTTTTGGAAGTCAGCAAACTCCTTGTACAAAACACCATGGCGTCCAGGTTTGTTTTCGGCCATGAACTCTGTGCTGTTCATGAAGATGTGGGTTAATACACCGGCTCTGAAAAGAGGGCCAAGAGCCGCCTTGAGGTCACCCTGGTTCTCATGTATTCGGGCCTGCTGAGACTGCGTGCGTGCAGTTCTGATGAGTGAAATGGCGGACACGCCTTTGGCAGCTTTTCTGGCGTCTTCCTTGACCTTTTCTCTGAGTTCTGCGACCGTGAGATCATCGTAGGTGGCGACGGAACCATTGTGCATCTCTGGTGGTGGGATACGGTCGATTCTGGAGTTGGCAAGGTCCAAGTGAGTCTTGTCACTGAGCGAAGATCTGAAGCCTGGTACAGGAAACGTTGGGTGTAGAACGGTAACTCCAGGCATGAACACGAGAACCAGAACACGAAAAGAACAAGAAAGGGACAGACCGGACTGCGAAGCGGACGAGGAGCAGATGTGACACTAGGACCTGATTACGTAACGCGCAGTTCAATCATGTGACTTATATCGAGCACGTGACTTGGCGCGTTCAACACTGACCGGGTTGCCGACGACGAACACGACGACGACGACAACATCAATGAACAACGTGAACTGGGCGCTCGACGTCTCCATATCTGGATTTGGATCATCTCCTGACACCACTTCGTCCTCGTTCACGTCGACCTCCAGCATTCAATACATAAATTCACAGCTTGTCGCCCATGGATTCACCCCGAACCCCGGCATATCGCTCGATGGTATCTCGAGTGAGAATATGGAACGTATCGTGAAATGCATGCTCGCGATGCTTAGCCAACGAGCGGTATGTTAGCCCACTCAGACCAGAACCTTGCCGCTCACACGTGGTAGATCGACATGTCACAAGCAGAGGAGTTGTCAACGAAGCTACGGACTCTGTCGTACGACCATGAACGACTCATGGGTATCCATCATGCTTCAATCGAAAAAGCGCTTAATGCAGAACGGGAAGTGAACATGTACAAGTCGCGCCTTGCGTGAGTGACAGCAAAGCCAACCAGCTAAATGCCGCTCACCAGCGTATGCGTGCTAGGTCTGCTGCCCGTTCGCTACAATCATCAGAATTAAGTCACAAGCAAACGACTGCAGAGCTCCAGCGCACGAGAACGTCACTCCAGGCCCTCCGTGCCACGCACGCAACCGAACTCAAGAAGAGGGAGAAGGAGATCGAGAAGATGGTAGAAAGATGGTCCAAACTCGTAGATTCTCAAGCAAAATCGTCCACAGTTTCTGCTGGAATGATCATCCGAGGAGCTAACGCCGAGGTTGCCTCAGGTATGGAACTACTCGGAAAGGGTAAAGGATACCTGGAAGTCGCTCTGGAGCATGCCGAAAGTTCTAGAAAGGAACTTTTTGACGAGACAACTCGGCTTAGACGACTGATACTGGTGACCGCGAATCGCTTGCAGAGTATGTTATATGAAATGCGCATTTTGGCTTCTATCAAGTCTGAAGAGGCAAGCTTCTTTCATTGTCCAACGGTCTGATACAACCTAACATGCAGTAGCCAACTCCTTTTGACCATGATGCATTGTTCCCATTTACCCCAATCAATGCAGTGGATGATAAAGTTCTTTCCCTCTTTGCATCCATGAACGACGCCATTTCTATGCTATCGAAGCACTTCTCGGACAATCCAAAAGCCACTCACATTGCAACTTCTGGGAAACCTGCTAGGGTAGACTCGGAAGAGTGCAGACGCCTTCAGGCCATCATCGAGAAGCTTCAGACGGAACTGGGTGTGTTGAACACCTTTCCTGATCCCGTTTCAGCTGATAGCAGCCCTCTCGTTCAGATGAAGCTAAGAAACTACACGAGACGCACACAACCGAAACACGTGAACTCCTTAACCAGCTAGCGGCTCAGGGGGTGCAAAGAGCGTCTGTGGACGATTTGATGATCGCTTCCGAACGCGATGCTGAACGTGACAGGCTTGATCATATCAAGAAAGAGCTGGAAGATGAACGTGAGAAGTTCACTCATGCTGCTGTGAAGCTCGGTAAAGAAAGATCTGCCTTCGAGGTAAGAGCCATTAATTTACTTCCACTAATCTTGCCCCTAAAATTCATGTTCAGAATGAACGGATCAAGTTTTTAGAAGAAAAGCGATCATGGCAGGTCCAGCAAATACTCTCTGTGCACCCTCAGACCCTTGCTCCAGAAACGTTACTCTCTGACGTACTTCCTTCCCCTGGTTTGGCTGGTCACCTTCCTGAGGCAACGAAGTCGCCTCGCAAGTCGCCTCGCAAGCAGAAGGCCGTAGGCAAATCGGGTAATAGTCGTAAAGCGCGTGCCTCCCGTCGTTCTTCTATCTTCTCCATTCCGCCTCCCACCAATGTTGAACCTGCGTACGAAACGGAGGTGATTCCCATCGTAGCCCCTGCATCAAAACAGCAAATGAATAATAAAGTATCCGTCTTGACCAAATCGATTCTTCCAACGTCTTTCGTTCTCCCACCTCCGTCACCAAGGACATCGTTGCCCCCATCCGACCCATTGCTCGGACCCTTGGAGAGTCACATCCCTGGGAGCGATCCAACTTCTGCTGAGGGCTTATCGTCCGCTTCTCCTCCACAAACCCCCTTTCCAAATTCTATACCAACGATCATCGAGCCCGCCTCCATGCAAAAACCACTCACACCCGCACTACCAGCAGTACCCCGTACCCCACCCCCCTTCCGGCGTCCATTTCCCATGGCAAAACCCATGGCGCCACATATGACGCACGCCTATTCACCCGTAAAACCTAGTCCACTCAGCCGCATCCTCATGCTCGCCGACTCTCCCGAGAGCCCGGAGTCCGATCCACCAGTCAAGCCAGACGGTGAGGACACGACGCCAGCGGGCCGCCCTGCACCCGCTCCCATAGTGGTGAATGCAGCGACAGCGAGGGACGACGAGGAGAGCCCGCTCAGAGAGAAGAAGATGGAGCGGAACGTGGCACAGGCGAAAAGGAGCGACAAGGCGGAAATGAAGAAGCGATTGTCGAAAGAGAGAGCCAAAGTTAGGAAGGAGGAACTTGTTGCGCTTGCTGGGACGGCTAGACCCAAGACGATTGGTGCTGGGGAGAAGGAGAACCAGGACAAGCCGTCCCGCCGGGGTTCACCGCCATTGATGTGCGGTGCTCCGCTGACGAAGCTGCCTGGTACCTCTATCACGAGCAAACAGGAAGTGGCGGTCAAGTCTACGACAAAGGTGCCAACCAAGTTGCCAGTCGGGAAAGGTGGTGCAAGGAGGGTGCCCGTTGGGAGTGCGGAGGCGGCGCCCTTACCTGGGTGGCGAGGTTGATCGATGCCGTTTATGTATCATATGCTTACAATTCCTTGACATAATCGTACAAGATACCCTTGCAACATGGAATTGTTTATGTTATAGCGACCCCGCCACTTTACTAGGAGGTTAAGAAGCGATCAAGAATGAACCAAAATAGTTGTCCAGATCTTCCAAGGCCGGCGAAGGAACGATCGTCCCCACATATCCATCTGGCCGAACGACTACGAGCGTAATCTGCTTCGGATTAATCCCAAATTTCTCGTATGCATGTCCACCTCTGCTCTCTGTATCGTCGAGAAGTACTCTGACGAGCCTATGGATCATACCAACAACAAGGGAGGATAACACTCACTTTGTCCAGTGGGGACGGAAGAAAACTGGAACGAGCAAGTGGTTGATATCGTCCTTCTTGCCCGCAGCGATGGTGATAATGTCAAATACAGTCGAGATCTTCCCGTCAAAACTATATTTACGAAGGAAGCTTGACGGCTTGCTTAATTCTTCCGCGAGCATCTTCAACTCGGCGACCCGCATCTCGGTCAGGTTACCCACGAAGAACAGCACTTTGAAGCGAATGTCTGAAGGAAGCAAGTCCTGTATCTCAACTGGCCGTATATCTGCAGCGCGCACGAAGAGATGAGGGAGCATTCTTTGTCCAATAACGAGTTTCTCTGCGCAATGTTGGTGTTTGGGATCCACAACCGCCGACAAGGAATAGTGGACCCCGATACCACTCGTGAATCCTCCGAAAGTTTGAAACACTCTGGTAAACAAATTGATGGGAGAAAGATTCGCTGACAGTAAGGAACGCCATGTCCTGGGCGACTCACTGCAAGAACTGTTCGTGAGATATGCCGTCTTCATTCCCTGCTGTCCTTGGCTTTCCGGAGAACAGACTTGCAAATTCTTTGTCAAAGTTTATCAAGTCTTGAGCGTACTTTCTGCGTTCGTGTTCGTACTAAAGAGAACATAAAGGGACAGAAGAGTGATCTGTTGTAAAACTCACCGTCTCCAAGAGAGACAGGTTGGCCCATCCTCTGAGCACCTGCGCAAGCTTCCACGCTACACGGCTCTCAGTGCACACTCGACGACGCGGTGGAGCGCGTACCGAGATTATGGGTATCATTCATGCTGGCATTCATACCCTGACCTATATCGGGAGGAAATAACTTCAAGATCCTGGTGGAAGAGGAACTGCCCCACCAGCTTTCGGGGAATGGGTGTGACATGCATCGCCGGCAATGAAGACGCGGTTCATGACAGAATAACTAGACGCCACACGCTGCCCAACTAGCAGGCAGTTTGTGCATTAATACAGTCGCAAGAGGGTAATTTAAAAAAAAAACATACTGATGTAGACCGTCCACCATTCAATCTCTTTCGGGTCGGCCAATTCATACGGATGAAATATCTTCTTCGACACCTACCGGAAATGATTTAATGCACCCCCGAATCCACTACCTTACTGAAAACACGCACTGAAATAAGCCTCTGCGGAGTCACCTTGCTCTTGTCAATTCTACCATTCGACGACAGACTGACGACATCCTGTAGTTGGATGTACAGACGGACTGTGTCGCCCTCACGAGGGATAATCATGCAGGACCCGTTCTCCGAATGGATAACAGTTTTGTTACGAATATCCGGAAAGTTCGTTTCTGGCACTAAGTCAACAACACCCCAGATGTAATCTGTCCGATTTCATCAGACATGCGGTAGAAGTGTAGGCCAGTCCAGTAAAATACCTGTTTGTTCGCCTTCCATTTCGATTCCAAGGGCCTTTCTGACCCAGGAGTGAGCTCCTATGGACGGAATGTCGGCGCCATACCTCCATACGAACAAGGTAGCTCACCATCTGCACCAACAACAAATTTGGCATGAATAATTTCTGTCTTCCTTTCCCCGTCGATCACATCCAAATGCTCTATGGTCACCTGAAGCCACCCTTGTTTACAAATTCACAAACGAGAAATGGCCGGTGCTTGCCTTGACGGGGTATGAGGAGGTACTTGACAGTTCATCGACGTCTTCCGAAATCTCGATTTCCACGGGTAGTCTTGGGCGTTCGACTTGTGCTCCATGGTCCTCCATAGAGTCAAGAAAAATCGCTTCTATTGCACCTTGATGAAGTGTGATCTAGAAGCTCGTCAACGAATTGTCACCGGGAAGAGAAGCTCAGTACCTCGAATGGATAGCGTGCAGTTGGTGCAGTGACATCAGGGGCACGTCCTGTGCACTTCAACACGCACCTTCAGAAACATTCTTGAGGCCGGACACAATTCATACCTCAATTCCTCTGTCGGGGCCAGGGTTGTAGAAAGCCTTGAGCCAACATATCGCATTACATGATGCATAGTGTAAGAAGCGACAGTTCACATACACACATATGCATCTGGTTTCCCTCCCGGATCAAGCGCTCCGCAAGTCCGTAGCTCTATTACAAAAAGTTTGACAGATGACGAAATACGGGGGAGGGAGATACCTGTAGCACTTCGATCGTTCTTGGCTGAATACCGTCTGCTTGACCGGCTGCGACCTTTACAGGGCTGGATCCAGTCAATGACCGACCCATCTCAACGATAGCATTGTTAGATATGATCCATACCGTTTATCAACGATCCTGAAATGCACGCCTGCCACCGCAAGTGCATTGGCACACATGAGTCCAGCAGGGCCGGCTCCAATGATGAGGACGTCAACGCTGGTTTCCAGAAGCATTGCGAAAGATGAGACAAGAGCCTTTCCTGCGCTTTGTGTGGTATGGCTGCAGGGATATATATCTGGGACAACATCACTCCGTACTATTCCCGAGAAGATCCGACTGATGAACGAGATTGCAAGGCTGTGGTGCTAGAGACTCGAAGTCGGAATCCAAGGTCAAACAGTTGCTTCATTCCACTGCCCGTAAATTTGGGCTAGCAAGAGTCGCGACATCTGCATCTGGACATCTGCTTTGGATACCCTGACTCGACAGGACGGCGTTTCAGAGGCTCGTTTCATGTGTATGGCGAGCTGGACCAGTCGGTGTGAATGCCACTTAGAGCCTACCGCACTGGAATTCCTTTTTTGGACAAGCGAATCTATTGGAAGATTGCAACTGAGCCTTGATCTAAATCTTCATAGGATGGAGAGGTTGTGAGAATAGGAGCGAGAGATACAACAGCGCGCGACTATCAGAGGGTCTAGCTCAGTCGTGCGCGGGCAATGAACTATGGTATATTCACCTATCAGAGGATCCAGCTACGTCGCTGATCAGTTAAGTAGGTGCACGTATAAACTAAGTAACTCACCTCAGTCGTGCGCGGGCAACGAACTGAGGTGTCTCGTAGCAGAGAAACAATCTATATACTACTGGCGGATGTCGCTAGGCATAGAGACATAACCGGGCCGGGCTAGTGTATGCGCGAGCACAACTGTAGGGTCGGGTGGTATGGATATAATTCAGTACAATACGCGAGAACGAGAGATGTACGCGAGGGGCGCGCTTGCCAATCTCAACAGAGGTACTGATCAGCGTGCCTTTCCCCTTCTTGCTTGTGCTCTGTTGACATACATCCCTCATCTGAGTGGGTCTACACCAGGTCTACACACTGCAAACACAGGGAACTCTGAGGGTATCCTCTAGTTGTATCCTGACAGACTAGCACCAGGAATGGCTGTCTCAAGGGCAGTGTGGAGAGCATCAAGTAGGAGGGGCCAACATACACAGCCCGCATGTTCATGGTGGCATAATGCTCTGTGAGTGCACTTACCTGTGATGGACAGTGAAGAGATCCCCTGACCGAATCGTGCGAGACTTAGCTTGGGGCCCTCCTCGCTATTCCGACCCTCTTTTACAATCCCAAGTTTCTCGGTAATTCACGCTCATAATATATCTCGTGTTTCCACACTGCCATCATTGTTACATGCTTCCCAAGAAGTGTCTCGCTAGATCTAGTAGGAATCAAGGACTACGTGGCACCATGAAAGAACCAAAGTAGTTGTCCAGGTCCGCAATCGCCGCTGAAGGAGCGATCGTCCCCACGTACCCATCCGGCCGGACGACCACAACCGTAATCTTCTGCGCATCAACCCCGTATTTCTCGTATCCACGTCCACCTTTGCTCTCAGTCACGTCCGTATCGTCGAGAAATACTCTTCGATAGGTCTCTGGATCAGTCTTCAAGTGATAAGGGTGGGAAGATAACACTCACTTCGTCCAATGAGGACGGAAGAACGCTGGGACAAGCAGATAATTGATATTGTCCTTCTTACCTGCAGCAATTGTGATAATGTCAAATACAGCTGAGATGTTCCCATCTGCACTGTATTTACGAAGAAAGCTCGATGGCTTGTTCAATTCTTCTGCGAGCGCCTTTAACTCAGCGACCCGAGTCTCTGTCAGGTTCCCCACGAAGAACAGTACTTTGAACCGAACATCTGCGGGAAGCACGTCCTGTATCTCAATAGGGCATATGTCCGCAGCGCGAGCGAAAATTTGTGGGGGAATTCTTTGCCCAATTACGAGATTTTCTGCACATTTTTGGTGTTTGGGATCCACGATCGCAGACGGAGCATAGTGAACTCCGATACCACTCGTGAATCCTCCAAATGTCTGGAATGCCCTGACAAACAAGTGAGCAAGAATATTAATACTCATCAGTTGCCCTGAGGGTCATGTACGAGACACTCACTGCGAGAACTCTTC
>JBBPUK010000152.1:0-48943 GCA_038094635.1 Tylopilus cervinicoccineus
CCCCATGGAGCCAGGACTGTGCTTATCGCATGAACAATCTCCCAAAACACCTGAGGAGCGCTCCTTTATACGCTCAGTAGACTATGGAGGTGCAATTGGCTCCCTTCAGTATCTCTCTTGCACCACTTGCCCAGATATCGCTTTCTCTGTTGGTCAGCTTGCTTCATTCACTTCAGATCCTGGAGCAGCACATTGGAATGCCATCAAACACCTTTTTTGCTACATTCAAGGCTCTCTGTCATTTGGTATCATCTACTCACCTGATCCCACCACTTCTGAGCTGTTTAGCACCTATTCTGACGCAAACCATGGTGGTTGCAAGGATTCCGGTCGCTCCACCAGTGCCTATGTGGTCAAAATCAGCACTGGCGTCGTTTCCTGGATGTCAAAGCGTCAACCCATTGTTGCTTTGTCCACTACAGAGGCTGAGTATGTGGCAGCTTGTGAGGCTGGCAAGGAAATCATCTGGATGTGCAAGTTTTTGTAGGAGATTGGTTTGGAGGCATCTGGGCCATCCACATTACATATGGACAATCAGTCTGCGATTCAGATGGCGAAACACCCAGAACATCATGGTAGGATGAAGCACTTGGACCTTCGATGGTATTGGCTTCGAGATGTTGTTGATAAAGGCCTCATTTCTCCTTGTTTTGTTCCTACTGCAGATATGCCTGCTGATCTTCTTATAAAGGCATTACCTAGAGTCAAGGTTCAGCATTTCTATTTGCTCCTTGAACTTTCAGCTGTTTCCACTTAGATTTTGGATTTGCCAGAGTTGTACAATTAGGGGGGTGTGTTCGAGTTGTGATTGCACACTCTGTGCATTCAGGAGTGTATTGTGTACATTTGGAATGTTTTGTTTACTTTATGTATGTTTGGCACAGTAGTTATATTTGGAGTTCACTGTCATTCTGCTTTCCTTAGTTTCTGACAGTGGACTTCAGGTGTGTAGTACTTTACTCCACAATTTATAGTTTCTGATAGTGGACTCCAGCTGTGTAGCTCCAGCTGTTTAACATTCCTTCCTACATCCCCTCTGATTGAGATTCCAAGTTCATCATCTCACACTTCTTCTATTCATTAGGGAAAGCCCTAGATATCTATTATTTGGAAGGCAATGGTCAAACAGAGCATATGAACCAGACTTTGAAGCAATACCTGTGCATCTATTGTAACTACTAGTAGGACAACTGGTCCAAACTCCTGCCTCTTGTGGAGTTTATGTACAACAATGCTCCTAATGCTATTACTGGTGTGTCACCCTTCTTTGCTAATAAGAGCTACCATCCAAACATCTCCATACATCCAGAGTGAGATCTTACTTTAACTTGTGCTTGTGAGTACTCCATTGACCTTGATTCCCTACATTAGTTTCTCCATTAGAAGATGGCTCATATCTAAGAGTGATATCAAGGTCCAGCAGATGTCAAATGTTCTCTGGCACTGGACCTTCAATTAGAGATCAGGTGTTTATCAAGGCTAAGTACTTCAACTCCACTAGGTCTTCTAAGAAGCTATTAAAAAAGAACTTGGGACCTTTTGAGGTTATCATGTAGCCAGATATCCACTCCTTTATGCTCTGGCCTATCTAAAAATATGAAATCCATACATTCAGTTTTCCATATCTCCTAATTGAAATCTAGCATTTTAAATACCATTTCAAACTGAACATAACCTCTGCCATCTCTGGTTGAGGTTGACAGCAAACTGGAATATAAAATCACTAAAATCTTAGACTCTAAGATAGATTAGAGGTAAAAGAACTGCATATTATTGTATTTAGTATGATGGTCAGACTACAAAGGTATTAATGAGGAAACTTCATGGCTACTTGCTACTAAACTCAATCACATATTGGAGCTAGTAGCAGATTACCACCTTCAGTATCCAAACAAGCTCAGACCTTATATATTATCCTGAACTAACAAAGGCAATTTCTATATTATATTATATGGAGGAAGGCAGAACCACTACTTGCCCATGGTGGCCTCTTTCTTCTTTGAACCCTCCAGTTTCTCTGCTTCCTCCATCTCTCCTAGAGTCTCCCTTAAGAGCTACCAGGCCTCCTTCCAGGCCTCCTTCTATAGCTCCATAACTTTCTTCACCACCCTCTTTTTCCCATCTGTATTGTTCTCTAACCCCTCCTCCTCTGACTCCCAATTTTTGTGGGCCTCATCCACACCTTCTCCTTCTTTAGTGTGACCAAATCTGCCAGATATACATTCATCTAGCTGAGCCATTTATCCAGCCCCTATAGTGTCTATAGGACACTATATCTAATTTCCACCAGGACCTTCTCTGAACTGCTTGACCTAGTTTCCATATCCTCTAACTGCTTTCTTCCTCTATAGTACCTTCTCCACATCACTATTATTATCTGCCAGCCTTTTCCTCCACTTCACTGGCTTGTTGATTCCAGGCCTCATATACTACACTTTCTGATTATAACACTCTTGACAGATAGTGGTCGTCTTTGCACCTGCCCAGAGCATGCACTTGAATATTTTTTCTCTGCATCACTCATAATCTGGGAGGGTGTGGTTCTTCTTCTTGCCCTTGCTCTTTCTCTTCAACATGCTCATGCCTTGCTGCTCCTGGACCTCTATGGTCTGAGAACTGTCAGCTCCATTTTAATGACTGAAAAGTGGGACTCACTCTTTTTCTGGCTGCCTTTTTAATCATCTTGTGTCATCTGTCCTCCTCTGCTGCCTTGTGTCTTATCTCTGTCTCCCTTCATCATATATTCTCTTTTGTCTTTTTCTATTTCTTTTCTGCCCTTCTCCACTCCTTCTCTTCCTTCCTTGCCTGCTGATGATGTCTGTACTTCTGCATCTTCATATCATATAACTTATTGTCATCAGTATTGTCCTCCTTGAGGTGGTTGTTACTTCAGTTATGAATGTTAGAGTACTTACTGGTAGATATGATGGAAATAGCTAGTTAAGAAGCAGGATAGTTGAAAAGTCAACTTTTATACTTAGGGGAAATATGAGTCAACAAACTTTAAACTCTGATTTTTTTTATAGCCTCTGTAGTGGTTATGCTTATGATCTTCATGGGTTCAGATCTAAAGAGAGAATACTATCATATTCCATCCAGCCCACCTCTGATACTTCTATTACTATCTCTAGTCATCTCTGGACCTATCTTCTTTTCTCCTTGTCTTCAGTATATCTTAGCTTCATCTTGACTTCTATTTGATTTCTTTGTTACTTGCTTTATTTCCTTTTGTCCTATATCTATATAATATCCAATCATTCTACTTGTTACATGTATTGATTTGACATTGACTTGACACTTATATTTGACATATAACCTTTGACTTGACTTTGACACTGGACATTGGCATTGCTTATCTCTAGTATATAGCCTCTGTTATCAGAGCTCACTTGTCTGGTCCAACTCACTCATCTGTTTTGTCCTTCATATATAAACTCTATATCTTCATTATTGGTACTTCAGTTCAAATATCAATTAAGTCACTTCATTTCAAGTCTAATGCTTGACCTTGTCTCTATCTTTGCCCTCTACTTTTTATTCATAATGAGACTAGGAACTTGGCAAGGATATGATATATAAGTCCTATGTCAAAGCCTTACCTCTCCCACTATATCTTTGAATGTCCACTACACATCTGCCCCCTCTATGTACTCTCACATTACCTTTGACCCCATCCTTGTTCAGAAACTTTAGACTTGATCTGGAGAACCTGGACTTGACAGTCATTCTAATTGGCATGAATGTGAACTCACTAATCTAGGGCAATATTGAGCATCAACTTGCCAGCTACCTTATTCTGCTTGATATCCCAGGTGGTTTGCTCTACTCCTAGGATGGTAGGGCACATTTCTTTTCCATTTATAAGTTGCCAGAGGCCTTTGGAGTACAAGAGAGCCTTCATTTCTTTGCTTCAGGTGAGGTAGTTGTTATTATTGAGAGGCTGGATGTAGTGGGAGTGCTAAGACTGATCTGCAGACATGTTGGAGTGGATGGGAGTAAATAAGAGCAATGATGTTGGTAGAAAAGTGGGTAACTGAGTGGTGAATCAAAAATTTTCAAGGTGACAAGAAGCTTGTAAAGCAACTAGAGTACAGGGCTCATAACCTGTTAAACAGCTAAAATTCCATACAGCTGGAGTTCACAGTCAGAAACTACAGAAAGCACTGACTGTAGAACTCCAACTATATACTGTGAGGAGAAACAAACAATAACAATACATCCATACCATTATTGACTCTCCTGTCTCCTCAGACAATGAGAAACACCCTCAAGAAAGCCTTATTAAAGGCTATGATGATGAAGAAAAAGCCTTTATTAACTGCTAGTCATAAGAAGAGAAGATTAGCCTTTGCTCTTAAGTATCAACATTGGACTGTAGAGGACTGGAAGAGGGTTATCTAGTCCAATAAAATCAAGATCAATAGCATTGGGTCAGATAAATAGAAATATGTATGAAAAAAGAAAGAAAAGGGTCTAATTTCTAGAGAGATTAAAAATATAGTGAAGTTTGGAGGAGGTTTTCTAATGTTATGGGGTTGTATGGAGTGGAATGGAGTGGGGGGTTTGAGTGAGATTGAGGGGAGAATGAATGCTGAATAGTATATGGTAATTTTGAAGAAAGAATTACTATAAAGCATGGAAGAGTCTGAGATTTCTGAAGATGATATTATCTTTCAATAGGATAATAATCTAAAACATACTTCAAAAAGAGCCTAGAAATGGTTTAAAGAGCAAGATATCCAGCTTTTGAACTGATCTGCAGTCTTCAGATCTTGCTTCAATAGAATACTCTTGAGGTCACCTTAAAAGATTACTTTTAGCTCTAATGAATTATAGGAAAGAGTGATGGTGGAGTGAGGGAAGATTTATATGGAACAGTGTTAAAAGTGGATAGAAAGCATGTCAAGAAAACTTGGTATGGCCTTCTTTTGTCTTGATAACTACTTTAAGTATCAGATATATAAACTCAATAAAGTCAAATAATTGTCTGCATGAGTTATCATTTTGTAATGACTGCCATTTTATCAAATCTTATTCAAATCTCTTAATTCCTGAGTGTGTAGAAAGTCATGAGTCTATACTATATTTGATACTGTACACTCATTATATTTGATAAAATTTAGTGGTTGTTGAGGATTATTGCATTTAGTAACAAATATACAAATATATAAATAGTTTTTTAAGCCACTGTAAGAATACCAACCCTAATATCACACTTTATCTTTCTAGAATTAGACCTTAGGATGTCCCATACCAGCTCTTATTAGAGTTCCTTAGAACCCACTATCTTAGCATTATCAAGGCTTTCAGACTTCACTGCCTGCCCATTTCTTCTATCAATACCATTGCTTTCAACTATGTATATAAGATAAAAGGCTTTATTTAGTTTGTCTTCTTTCTTCAATCTATCTCTGCTTATTCTACTATTATGACTGACACTTCTAAGGAGATCCTCCTACCTTATTAGCTCTTTAATCTGAAGATTAATCTAGAGGACAGAGCAACACCTGTGATAGAAAAGCTCTATTCTATATTTTCTACTAAGTATTGCTCTCTAGGTCTTTTTAGACAAACATCTAATAATTAGCTTTATTCACCAGTTATTATTTCTATATATTACTTCTATTCTTTTTATTCAAAAGAAAAATGGATCTCTCTATCTATAGTAGCTCAAAAAACTGTCTGCATATTTGCATATTTTCCACTAAATGTAATAATCCTCAACAACCACTAAATCTTATCAAATATAATGAGTATAATAAATGTAGTATAGACTCATGGCTTTCTATACACTTAAGAATTAAGAGATTTGAATAAGATTTGATAAAATGGCAGTCATTACAAAATGACAACTCATGTAGACAGTTTTTTGACTTTATATAATAATTGTATATATTGGACACTAGAATACTATAATATCATTATATACATTTGAAAAGGGTCCCATTATATTACATTTATGTAATGGCTGGTTATTCAACATATATAAACCCTATCAACTCATTCTTATTCTACCATTCTTATCATGAAATCCATCTCTACCTCTCAAAGAAATAATATTATCTCTCTCTTCTTTCTTGACCTTTCTACCAGGAAATTTACCTTCCAAACTGACCTAGGCAAGTCTACAATATCTCAGGTCCTTCAGGAGATCCAGCTAGAGAGGACTAGATATCTTGGTAGTTGCCCTTCAAAGCTTACTCCTACCAATAAATAAGCTATTATTAAGTAAATCATCACTAGCAAGGCTTAAAATGCTGTTCAAGCCACCCATTTTATCAACACCATTATTGATACTCCTGTCTCCTCTCAGACAGTGAGAAACACCCTCAAGGAAGCCTTATTAAAGGCTGTGGTAAAGAAGAAAAAGCCTTTATTAACTGCTAGTCATAAGAAGAGAAGACTAGCCTTTGCTCTCAAATATCAACATTGGACTATAGAGGACTGGAAGAGGGTTATTTGGTCAGATGAAACCAAGATTAATAGGATTGGGTCAGATGGACAGGAATATGTGTGGAAAAAGAAAGGAGAGAGTCTAATTCCTAGAGAGGTTAAAGATATAGTGAAGTTTGGAGGAGGTTCTCTGATGGTATGGGGTGAAATGGGATGAAATGGAGTGGGGGTTTTGAGTGAGGTTGAGGGAAAAATGGATGCTGAATAGTATGTGGCAATTTTGAAGGAAGGATTGCTAAAAAGCATAGAAGAATCTGGGATTTCTGAAGATGACATTTTCTTTCAACAGGATAATAATCCAAAACATACTTTCAAAAGAGCCCAGAAATGGTTTAAAGAGCAAGGTATCAAGCTTTTGGACTGGCCTGCACAGTCTCCAGATCTTGCTCCAATAGAACACTCTTGGGGTCATCTCAAAAGATCACTTTCAGCTTATAAAAATGCTTCTATAGGAGTTCATGAATTATGGGAAAGGGTTGTGGTGGAGTGGGGGAAGATTTCTATGGAACAGTGTCAAAAGTGGATAGAAAGCATGCTCAGGAGACTTGAGGCAGTTATCAAGGCAAAAGGAGGCCATGCCAAGTACTAGATATATAAATTTAATAAAGTTAAAAAACTGTCCACATGAGTTGTTATTTTGTAATGACTGCCATTTTATCAAATTTTATTCAAATCTTCTAATTCATGAGTGTGTAGAAAGCCATGAGTCTATACTATATTCAATACACTCATTATATTTGATACGGTTTAGTGATTGTTGAGAATTATTGCATTTAGTGGAAAATATGCAAACATGCAGACAGTTTTTTGAGCCACTATATATATTAATTTTCAAGATCTCAATAGAATCATAAAGATAGATCACTATTATTATATCCTATCTGGCCCACCTCTGATACTTCCATTACCATCTCCAGTGACCTCTGGACCTATCTTCATTTTCCTTGTCTTTAGTATATCTTAGCTTTATTCTGACTTCTACTTGATTCCTCTGTTACCTACTCTGTTTTCTTCTGTTCTACATCTGTATCACTTCTAATCATTCTATTTGTTATATGACATTGACTTGACACTTACATTTGATATGTAATCTTTGACTTGACTTTGACGCTTGACATTGATGTTGCTTATCTCTAGTATATAGCCTCTGTCATTAGAGCTTGCTTGTCTGGTCCAACTTACTCATCTATTTCATTCTTTATATATAAACCCTCTATCTCTATTGTTAGTACTTTAGTTTGAATATCAACTGAGTCACTCCATTTTGAGTCCAATGCTTGACCTTGTCTCTATCTCTGCCCTCTACTCTTTGCTTGTAAACAAGACTAGAAACTTGGCAAGGATATGACACATAAGTTCTGCATCAAAGCCTCACTCCTCTGCTATACCTCCAAATTTCTGCTATATCTCCAGTTCCTCCATGTGTCCTTATATCAGCCCTGACCCTACCCTTATTTGGAAACTTTGAACTTGATTTGAAGAACTCAGATTTGATAGTATATTTGAACTTACACTTGTCAAGTTCCATGAACCAGCATGCTTACTTATGCTAGAACTACTGTGCTTCAGACTACCTTTGGCAGTTCTAGAGCAATTTCAGATGAGTTCATTAGTTTCACTATCTATGCTACTTCTTTTATTGCTACCACCTGACAAGGAACTGTTTCTCCACTTATACTACTTCTGTTGTGATTTAAAAATCTCCCTTCTAATGACAAAGAAATCTATGAATGTTCTGAAAGTTCAGTCCATAGATATAGGGCTAGAGATGGAGGAGGTAGTAGTGGTGGTAGTGATAATGGTGATGATCTAGATCATGGTTTGTCCAATGACAGACAAGACAACAACTCTGACAAAGAAAATGATCATTTCAATAATGTTCCACTTGAGTATGAACCACTTAATAATCTTGTTGATGCTATCTGTAGACTAGCCTGCTCTTCTGATGGGAGAAGCAGCTCTAACACTAAAGCTAAAGTGAGGAAACCAGCCACCTTTGATGGATCTGATCTAAAGAAGCTCTGTCTCTTTACCATATAATGTGAGATCAATTTTCAAACAAATCCCAAAACATTTAGTAGAGATTGTATTAAGGTTATCTTTGCTTAGTTCTATATAAAAGGAATGTCATTGAACTACTTTGAGCCAGACTTGCTCAGAGATGAGCCTCCAGAGCAATGCCTGCTTTAGATGGATAATTGGCCAACCTTTCTATATATATTCTAGGTCAACTTTGGCCCTCACAATCCTGTTACTGAAGTAGAAGCTTAATTGAAGCAACTGTGAATGTGCACAATAACCAGCAGATTAATAAATATATCATAGAATGGAACTATCTCATAACCAAGTCCACAAGTGGGGTTCTGATGCTCTTTGCTAGAGCTTCTATAATGGACTTTTAGACTGAATTAAGGATGAGATGGTATACTAAGAAAAGCCAGGCTCTATTCAAGCTATGCATCCTCTTGCTTGACAGATTGACCAGAGATATTGGAAGCATAAAAAAGAAGTTGCTCAAGCAACTAAAGTCTCAAGATTGAACTACAGTAATCAGCCATTTAAGTCCTTCAAGTTCACTGATTCCACCCAGACTTCTCAGACCCCAACTTCAATAATAAGCCTACCAAGGACCCTTCCAAGTCTTATAGAAAGTCCACTACTTCTACTACATCCATTCCTAAGTCTAATATCTCCTTGAAGTTAGAAAAAGATAGAAAACTTACCTTCACTAAATGAAAATGCCACTTTGATAATCAATTATGCATGTTCTATGGTATTGAAGGGCATATGACCAAAGAGTGTTCTAAGTCCTTCTTTAAAGCTTTGAAGGCTCATGCAGCTTAAATCACAACTTTGGAAATCAAACTAGATGACTTCAAGAAGTCAAAAAAATAGTTCACAACCTCCATGACTCCACATGGACTGGAGGTTATATTAAACCCACCTATATGCTCAAGGAGATCTGCCTCAATATGTCTACTCTTTCAGATCTTAGATTCCTTTTGCCTACAGTCTTCATATTATTCTATGATATTCCATCATTTTCCATGCTTGTAGATTCTGGATCCTCTGATTGTTTTATAGATTCTTCCTTTGTAGAGTGACATAATCTTCATCCTTACTCCATACCTCCACTTCTCCTCTGACTCTTTAATGGAACTTCCAATTCCTCCATTATTCAAGCTCTAGGTCTCTCTATCCACTTCAAAACCAATGATATCACTTTGATGAGATTCCATGTCACTTCATTGGATAGTTCTTGTTCTCTTGTTTTAGGACACAATTGGCTCATTCACTATAATCTATTAATTGACTGAGTTTTGGGCAGTATCTTGTTCTATTTATCTGAATAGGCCAGGCCAACCCCATCTTCAAGCTCACCCCCACACCCTCCAGTTACTCCTCCAATTACCCCTTCTCCACCAGATCCACCATGTGTCTCTAATTACAAGCCTTCTTCTATTGCCTTTATTAGTACTTCAGCATTTGCACTAGCACATCATCTATAAGGGTCTGTAAAGTTTAGCATGCAAATCTGACCTAAGAAAAGTAATCTCTGCACTTCCTCCACAGCTCCTGAGATCCCTAATCTCTTTAGTATATCTCTGAAATATCATGAGTTTGCTGATATCTTTAGCAAGAGCAAAGCCTTTTAGTTTGCTCTGCATTATGAGCATAATGTTAAGATTAACCTTAAGAAAGATGCTATGCTCTCCTTAGGAACCTTTTATTCTCTTTTGCCTGCAGAGTTTGAGGCACTCTGGACCTTTCTAGATGAGCATCTCATCACCGAGTTTGTTCATTTATCTCCCTCTGAACATGTCACTTTGATTCTATTTGTCCACAAGAAGGATGGCTTGCTCTACCTTTGTATTGACTACTGGAAACTCAACAGAATTATGAAGAAAGACCACTATCCACTTCTGTGCATCTCTAATCTCCTAGATGTTCTAAGCCATACAAAATTTACACTAAGATTGACCTTCAATATACCTATCACCTCATCTGCATTATAGAGGATGATGAATGAAAGACCACATTCTGCATGCACTATGAATCCTATGAGTGGTTTGTCATACCATTCAGTCTCACCAATGCTCTAGCTACATTTTAGCAGTTTATTAATTCTATCTTCACTGATCTGTTAATGTTTATATCATAGTTTATTTGGATGACATTCTCATTTTCTTCAAGGACAAGGCTACATGCTGGGAGCATGTTCAAGAAGTCCTTTGAAGACTTTACAAATATAAACTTTACACTAAGTCTGAGAAATGTAAGTTTCATATGGACTTCATCAAATATCTGGATTATTGCTTTTCTCTGGCCAGACTTACAATGGCTTAAAAAACTGTCTGCATGTTTGCATATTTTCCACTAAATGCAATAATTCTCAACAACCACTAAATCTTATCAAATATAAAGAGTGTATCAAATATAGTATAGACTCATGGCTTTCTATACAATTAAGAATTAAGAGATTTGAATAAGATATGATAAAATGGCAGTCATTACAAAATGACAACTCATGCAGACAGTTTTTTGACTTTATATAATAATTGTATATATTGAATGCTAGAATGCTGTAATATCATTATATACATTTGAAAAGGGTCCCATTATGTTACATTTATGTAATGGCTGGTCATTCAACATATATAAACCATATTATCTCATTATTATTCTACTATTCTTACCATGAAATCCATCTCTACCTCTCAAAGAAATAATATTATCTCTCTCTTTTCTCTTGACCTTTTCTCCAGAAAAATTGCCTTCCAAACTGGCCTAGGCAAGTCTACAATATCTCAGGTCCTTCAGAAGATCCAGCCAGAGAGGACTAGACATCTTGGTGGTCACTCTTCAAAGCTTACTCCTATCAATAAACAAGCTATTGTTAAGCAAATCATTACTGGCAAGGCTTAAAATGCTGTTCAAGCCACCCATTTCATCAACACCATTATTGACACTCCTGTCTCCTCTCAGACAGTGAAAAACACCCTTAAGGAAGCCTTATTAAAGGCTGTGGTAAAGAAGAAAAAGCCTTTATTAACTGCTAGTCATAAGAAGAGACTAGCCTTTGCTCTCAAATATCAACATTGGACTATAGAGGACTGGAAGAGGGTTATTTGGTCAGATGAAACCAAGATTAATAGGATTGGGTCAGATGGACAGAAATATATGTGGAAAAAGAAAGGAGAGAGTCTAATTTCTAGAGAGGTTAAAGATACAGTGAAGTTTGGAGGAGGTGGAATGGAGTGGGGGTTTTGAGTGAGGTTGAGGGGAGAATGGATGCTGAACAGTATATGGCAATTTTGAAGGAAGAATTACTACAAATCATAGAAGAATCTGGGATTCCTGAAAATAACATTATCTTCCAATAGGATAATGATCCAAAACATACTTCAAAAAGGGCCCAGAAATGGTTTAAAGAGCAAGGGATCAAGCTTTTGGACTGGCCTGCATAGTCTCCAAACCTTGCTCCAATAGAATACTCTTGGGGTCACCTCAAAAGATCACTTTTAGCTTATGAAAGTGCTCCTAAAGGAGTTTATGAATTATAGGAAAGGGTGGTGGTGGAGTGAGGGAAGATTTCTATGGAACAGTGTCAAAAGTGGATAGAAAGCATGCCCAGGAGACTTGAGGCAGTTATCAAGGCAAAAGGAGGCCATACCAAGTATTAAATATGTAAATTTAATAAAGTCAAAAAACTGTCTACATGAGTTGTCATTTTGTAATGACTGCCATTTTATCAAATCTTATTCAAATCTCTTAATTCTTGATTGTGTCGAAAGCCATGAGTCCCTACCACATTTGATACACTCATATATGTGATAAGGTTTAGTGGTTATTGAGGATTATTGCATTTAGTGGAAAATATGCAAACATACAGACAGTTTTTTGAGCCACTGTATCATGTCTGTGGAGAAGGTCAAAGCTATCCAGAATTGGCCTGAACCCTGAAGAGTAAAGGATATCTAGTTCTTCCTAGGATTCACAAATTTCTATTAGCATTTTATTCATAGCTATTTAGATATCATCCTCCCCTTGACCTGCCTTCTCTAAAAGGGTGTTCCATGGCATTTCTTTAACTCCTATCATATCACTTTTCGAAAACTCAAGAATGCCTTCATCTCTGCTTCCATCCTTACCCACTGGGTTCTGAATGCTCCAATAATAGTAGAGACCAATGCCTTTGACTATACCATTATAGGAATATTTTCTATCCATTGTCTAAATGATGAAATCTATCTAGTTGCTTACTACTCTCAGACATTGTCATCTCTAGAACTCAACTATGACACTCATGATAAGGAATTGCTTGCCATCCATAAGGCATTTAGATTCTGACAGCATTATCTTAAAGATTCTACATTTCCAGTTAATATTGTTACTGACCATAAGAATCTGGAGTATTTTGCTACTATCAAACTACTCTCCTGCTGTCAAGCTTGGTGGTTGGAGTTCCTCTCTAGATTTAACATGATCTTCCACTTCCACCCTGGATGCCTTGATGCAAAACCTGATTTCCTCACTAGACACTGGGATGTCTACCCCAAAGAGGAGGATGGAAACTACACTTGCACCAATCCACAGAACTTCTGCCCTGTTTTATCCAGGAACAGCTTGCTATGTCCCTCTAGGCTATATATCTCATAGCTCTGGTCCTCTAAGCTAGTGTCCTGTATGATGTCAAGAAACTCCACAACAACATTCTATCTACTCTCCCCTTCAACCCTTTGGCTTCCATGCATATGTTCAAATCAAAGTCCTCCAATACTAGATGGTCAGCTAATATTGAAGGTTTTTTCCATCTAGATGGTTGCATCTATGTCCCTAATGCCAATGATCTCTGCCTCCATATCTTCTACTATAAATATTATCACCCACTCTCTGGACATTTTGAACAGAACCAGACTTTGAAACTCATTCATCATGAATATACCTGATCAGACATACATACCTTCATCAAAGAATATGTTTCCTTCTGCACTGCCTGCATTTATGCAATGGTTCCCAGATATAAACTATATGGTCTGTTCAAACAACTCCCTATTTTCAAACATCCATGGAACTCCATCTTGATGAACTTCATCAAACAGCTTTTGTTCTTCTCTGAACTCACCTCCATCCTAGTTGTTGTTGACCACCTCTTCAGACAATGCATTTTTGTTCTAATGACATGGATACTATGACATTTCCAGAGCTAGCTAAGTTGTTCTTAATGCATATCTTTGCTAAACACTGCATTCCTTTCTACATCATCTCCAATTGAGGTTTTGAGTTTGTCTTGCACTTCTTTCATTCTCTAGAAAAAGCCACCTCTATCTGAAGAGGGAAGTCTGGGCCTCTATAAAGGCTGGAACCAGCAAGTAGACAATACCACCCATAACAATTATGGATTTGGAGAAGAAGGTGAAAAAAGATAAAGAACCCACTTTGGTCAAGAGCAAGGCAAAAAATCAAGCATGCTGCCCCTTTCAAGGTCAAGAAGTATGTGGGACATGTTGAGAGCCTATTGCAGCAGGTCAACACTCTGCAAGTCTGATTGTTCCAGATGTGAACAGATATCAAGATATTGAAGGTCAAGGAGGTTGAGACACTATTCATCTTGAACATTCTTCTCAGCAAGCTGAGTGCAATTCTGGACCCATAGTTATTATAGTCTGTCCCATAAATAGCCTCTTTGTTTGTGTAATGTAATAGCCTGTCTTTGCTCAAAGTCTGAAAGATCAAAGTAAAGTTTGAATTTTTGAATTGAAAGTAAAAGAAAGAGAAATGAATAAGTCCAGAAGTCTAGGAGTGTTAGGCTCTGGTAGTATGCAAGGTATTACTTGACTTTTCTTCATCAATCATCTTTCTTTGTCTATATCTACCATTGAATTAAATATTGGGTCTCAATATGAGGTACTACTTGACTTGTTTTCATTGATCATCTACCTTTATCTATATCTGCTGATCTTTTTAGATATTGGTTCGGTTCATGATAATAAAAGGAGCATAGGATCTTAGTCACATATAAGAAGAGTAGAATATATATTTTATCTTTTGTTTTTGGTACTTTATAAGAGACAGAGATGGAGTGAGAGATGGTATAGAGAGAAAGGAAAAAAAAAAGTCTATTTATCTAGGCTTTTTAGCTTTTTGATATATATTAGAGAGTATTGATTGAAATCTAGAATAAAACAGAGAACAAGAGAAATAGAGGATATGGAGAGTTAGATTGAGGTTAGAAGATCTGGTTATCAGAGTTCAATTTGACATTATCAGTCTCTGAAGTATCTTTCTTTGCCAGTCTATCTAGACTTTCATTATTAAGACTGGTGAGGTTAGTGATGGGGATAGAGGAGCTAAAGTAAGGATAGTAAGGGATTATGTGGAACACTACATAGCACAGCCTGGATACTAAGCTATCTAACTCTACCAATAGATAAGACTCTTTAGTAGTCTGGCAAAGAACTATCATAGGTCTGATGTATCTCAGCTTTATCTTCTGATTTAGTTTCTTCTCAATGCATGTATTGTATATGAGAACTAGACTTTTAGGGCAGATATTGAAGTCCTTAATTCTATTCATAAATATAGCTTTGAAATACTTGATTAACTCAAAGCAGGCTTTGGCAACCCATTTTTGAATCATCTCTAGATCCTTCTAATACTTTTGGAGCTATCAGGCTTGCCAAACAATCAGGTCAGACTGGATCAGTTGCTTAATCTCTATGAGAGGGATAAAAAAAGTTGTTTTAATAAGGTCAAGTGGAAAGAGGGGCTCAATATTATAAGCTATAAAATAAGGGGAAAGACTAGTTGAGATAATGGTGATGCACTCAGCTCAAAAGATCAAGTGAGTAGTCACATACCAGTGCAACTCTTCCTTAGAAGAACTTTTAACAATGGACTTCTGAACATCAAGATAACACTATTTTTATCTGAAAGTTGTATGAAAAGATATGAATATAGTAGATGCCATACTGATTCTAGAACCTCTAAAGATTGAAGGAATGTAAGGTCATTGTCAGTAACAATCTCAGAGATAGGACTTCAATGACAAAGAAGGTCTTTAAAAATAAAGATAGCTAGAATCAATCCTTTTTTGAATCTAAGCATATGTTATTTAGGATAGGCAGTGAGAGCATAGTGGGCCTATACAATGTAGGGCATTAGTATGATATTCATATGAACTTTTTGAAAGAGATCACTAACCATGGGGATAGTTGGAGGTATATGAAAACAGATAGTCTGCTAGACCTGATAATTGTGATAGGTCCATATAAATCATTTAATGTCTTTAACCAATATGGGCCACTAAAAGTAGAGAAGTAGACAGGTCCAGACTATAAAGACACCCTTATGTCTGAGATTATCATGAGTCTTTTTAATCAGTCTAAATCTCTGGTCTTTGGACACAATGAGCTGGTGACATTCATAAGGCTCTCTATGTCAGAGATAGTTATGAAGTTCAAAAAATCAGATGGCTGAGGTCATGAATGTATGGAACTCTATATCAGAAAAATGATTAGGCTAGATATAAGTCTATAGGAAAGAGCAGATGAGATTGATATATACCTCCTTTTTCAAGACCTTTGAAGACTGAGGAATAGCAGAGGGGTCCAGGATGGAGTTCCTGGATAAGGAGAAGGAGAAAATCAATGTACAAACAAGTAGAAAACAAGAAGGATTTGATGATAAGAAAGAAGAATAATTGTCCACAAAGGTAGAAATATCAGAGTACCATAGAGGTAGAGTGCAGTCAATGGTGAACTGGAGATTAGAGATTGCAGGGAGCAGAGTACAGTCTATAAAGGGGTGAAGGTCATAGAATATAGGCAGGGTAGAAATGTAGTCATTGGTGAAGGGCATAGATAGGAGGAGTGACCAGTCAATAGGAAGAACAATAGCAAATGAGTATGTATTATCCAATCAATCCTTAATATCACTATTCTCTGAAGGACTCTTGTCAGATAGAGGACACCAAGACAGATCATCTGAAGCTACATGCCATTTGGCCAGAATATGACAAAGATCAAAGTGGAAAAGAAGAATGTCTGTGATCTATTAGTTGATGGTAGCATTTGACTATAGATCAGGGTTATTGATCATTCTCTTGACATACTTGGCATCTATCTCTATGACAAGGTTAGCAACTCCAAAGATAAAAACTTGAACCAATCAGAGTGCTCAAAATAGACCATACAACTCTAACTTAATCTGAGAGTATCAACTCTTGACTGGAGTAAGGGATATGAACCTAAAATGGTTTGGGTAGCATTTCCCATCATCATCTTCTTGTGATAAGATAAAACCAACAGCAATGACTGAGATGTCAACTACAAGGACTACCTCCTGGCTAGGCTCATAGTACAAGTGCCAGAGTATAGGGGACTTTGTGATCTTGTCTTTAAGACAAGCCATGGCTTAATACTGATCTTCACCCCAATAAAAAGGGACACTTTTCCTGGTCAACTGGACCAGTGGGTAGGCTATAGAAGTGAAGTTATGGATGAAAATATAGATAACACCATAAGTCTCTAAGAACTTGCAGACTTGAGTGAGATTCTCACATTCAGGCTAGTTCTATATCTTCTAGATCTTAGCCTCATATAGAACTCATCCCTTGACTATGCATTTGTAACTGACAATTGTCATATTGAATATAGTGAGGATAGACTTTTTAGCAGAGACAGTCATATTGACATTCTATAAGGGCTGTAAAATGCAATAAATAATAATAATATGATTTTAAATGAACTTCCTAATCTCTTGATTCTTGAGAATTGTTTTATAGGACCTATCTAGTCTTTAATACCAAGTTTACTCAGATTTCACCAGCAGGTCATCTATAAATAGCATGGTATGATGGGGAATCTTGTCCTACAAAATAAAAGCCATATCAGCTTGGTAGATCTGGACTACATAAATATGGCCCATAGGAAGAGAGATAAGATGATGAAAACCAAGAGGACTATTAAAGGTGGTTATATCCTGAAAGTCCATATGAAGCAGCCTCTAGTCATAATCTGCAAACAAGTCCATTATTCCATAGACTGCATATCTATCAAAGAATTCAGCTAGGTGCTCTACAAATAGTGGGACTGAGAAGTCCCAAATAATGACTACATTAAGTGGCTATAGATCATACATAAGGTAGAGTATCTGGCCATTCTGCTTAAGCACACAGAATCAGCAAGACTAGTATGCCATAGCAGATAGCTCATATACTCCTGAAGCTGTATGGTCTTTAATAATCTGAATTGCCTGATCTCAAGTCTTTGAAGGAATGAAAATATTACAAAGAATCCATGGAGTATGAAGTATGGTCAGTATCTTGACCAGGGGGAAATATTACTCATCAAGCTAATCTTGCTTGGATAGAACTCAAGCAAAGGCACTTTCATGATTAAGGACTATTCACTGAATCAATTTCAGTTCTTTAGGTTAAAGCTATTTCACTAGGTCTAGATCTAATATATTGGCTTGCTCCTGCATAAAGTGAGTACTGGGGACAAAGTCTGAAAGGTTGATAGGCAATGGAATATGACCAGCAAGAGGGTCATTGGATAATCATTATAGCATCTGATATTCTTCACTAAGTGATGCTATTATCAGATGAACCTTCTTGATGACTGGCTTGTAAGCAAAGCAGTGCTGGGTAATGTCAAAGGATAAGACTGAATTAAAGGCAAGGACTTGAGAACCAATGAGGAAGAACTAAGTGGAGAAAAGGAAGAGATACATGGAAGACTGAAGCAAAACAGAAATAAAGTAAGAGATAAAGATTATAATGAGAGTGGAATGTTTGGAAGATCAGTGATGGGCCAGAGAAGGAATATTAGGATTAGAATGTTATAGTGTCTATACATGGCACTGATTGCCACAAGAGATATATCTATTTTATTTCTTTCATGGGCAATATAGATGCTCTTAATTTTTTCTTTCTTTTTATAGTCCATGTAATTAGTTATATGATAACATCAAGAGAGCTAGATATTAAAGAGTCCAAAGATCACCTAGAAAATGCACAGATAACAAAATACCCTATATAGGGTCACCTGTCACCCTTGATAGTAAGTTCTAGAATCTTCTATATACTTCTTGAAGTATGGGAACTAGTTTTTTGTTTAGGCTTTTGGATATGATCCACTTCTTCCACACATAGCCTGGTGTACCTTTTTCATTTCTACTTTCTGGATCTTTCTAGAAGCTTCTCTTCTTTGATAGAAGGTGCCACAAAGAAGCTGGCAGTTAATCTCTACTCTAGGGCTATAAAATAGTCTTGTTCATCTCTACTGCTATACAGCTATATATAGTAATTTGCTATATTAGATTACATGGTCTGTGCACCAGTAGCTGCACAGCCTTGGACTATATAAACTTCCATGATGAACAGCTAGCTCTTCAGCTTGTTCTCTTTGGTGTCTCCTCCAACATCTCTAATAGGTAAGAGATTAAATGCACTTTTACAAGTCCATCTCTTCACTCCACCAACACTCACTTTATGCAACCTACAGTACAAATACCAAGCTATGCTTAAGTGAGGCCCTTGTGGATTTTAGAATTATATCATAGACAGAGAAGAAATGACCATAGGAGGATACTTGATATATATAACAGTGCTAAGGGCTACTTGCAAATTATGGAACTCTCCCCTATCTCTTAGTGGATCATTGATGTCTAAAAACCCCATTTGACATGGGTAGAATAGAAGAGACCACACTTATAGTATAGATATCCCATAAGCCAGGAGTAAGTAGCTAGTTTGTATTCTTTGCATATATTATGGTTATGGAGTATGATGGTTTGGCTCCCATTAGGAAAGTCATCAGTAGATGCACTCATAAGACAATAGAAAGGTTGACCAAGAAGCAGATCAAAGTTGGCCTGAGGAACCACTTGGACCTATAAGCAGATTTTGCTAGCACCAAGGTCCAATTGAAGGTTCTCTACTATCCCCATGATAGACTTGAGACTGGTGTTCATATTTGACATGGTCATTTGGTGATTGGACCACATCAGCAGGTTAAGCAATTCTCATATCCATTTGAGCATGGCAACAATTTTAGATCCTGTGTCCAAGACTGTGATTAGAATGCAATCAGTGTCTACTACTTTCACTTCTAGCAAGCACAGGGGCAAGTTATAATGTCTGACAATGAGTTCTTTATCATTTCAGTTGACTCAGTTCCTAAACTTGCATCACATAGTGGCAGAATTGTGACCAGCAAGTTTGTTGACCTGTACAATATTAGCAGTAGTAGCTAGAACACACTTAGTAATAGAAGCATTGTGGAACTGCTTGTGCATGTCTAATGCCATTAAGAGGAGGTCCTTTATAGAGACCAGAACTATGGTTCTGAGGACCTGATCTAAGATCAACTTAGATGCAGTATTGTCTTTCAAAGAAAAGGAGTATGTAAACTGGCTAGAAGGGACAACAGAAGTGTTAGTGAGTTCAGAACAAATGGTTAATTAGATTTGGGGGCTAAATGTAAAGAAGAGAAGATCAGAGGTGGCACAATCTCAGTGATCCTTAATGAACTGGTGGTCAAGACATTGACTACCCCCACTGAAGGTGAGGAGACCTATTTGGCTACCTTCACTGATTTAGAACTAGAAAGGTCAGTATTATAAGCTAGGACTTCAACTCCATCAAAGCAGACTTATTTCACTTTCTCTCTTACCTTCTCAGCTTGGAAGTTAGTGAGAGTATGGGCCATATAAGCCTTTAGCTCTATATTTGTCTCAGAATCTGAGCTCTAATCCCAGGTGTTGAATGAAGACAAGAAAACTGAAGGCTCTATATCTAGACCAGCATCAGTTTTAGAACCATGGAGTGATAGAATGTCAGTAGAAACTGCAGCAGATGTAGGTGCAGATATCTAGCATGCAAGATAATCTAGACAACCCTTGAGACCATGTGTATCAGCAACATATAGAATACACTTCCCATCAGAAAGATATGTTTGGCTGTTAGTGCCTTAGATTGCTCTACTGCCTCTCATGTATATGTCTACTTACAGATAGCTACCCATGAAATGGCTAGGATCATTGCAGAATGTACAATTCCTAGAGATTTAGCTCTACATAACAACCTACTTCTACTTGACCACTGGAGTTATTGTAGGAGCTGGTGGGGCAGACATAGCTCATGTAGGGTAGTGAGAGAATAATGAAGATATACTTGTCTGTCCAGGAGACAAGAGAGGATGGAGTGCTGAGCCCAAAATTAAAAAAATGGCTGTATCACATGCATCCTTTAAATCATATGAGTTAAAAGGATGGTGGTTCAATTTCTTAAACAGCAGGTATTGCTGAACCTAAACCTCTAGCTCAGCTAATAGACTAGCCATAAAGAGAGCATTTTGGTCTAAGTCCAAGAGCTTTTTCATATTAACCAAGAGAGTTACTATCTTCTGAAACTTGCATAGATAGATACTTAGGTCTTGCAAGGAATGCATAGATTTTGTTCACTACTCCTGAATAAAATACTGGATGTCAGCATGACTATATCAGTTAGCCAGGTTACAATTGAAGTGGAGCTTCTTTACAGTATTGATGAATACTATCCAATCTATAAGGTTGGTATTTGCCTCATTAAGGAGCTTCCAACCATTAGTTTCCTTAGAGTCTATATATCAAATGGCTGCTTTAATGCTATCACTTATATAAAGATCAGCTGGCCTAGTGAGTGTTTTCACTTCCTCAAAAAAGTCTGGTACTCTATTTATCATAAAGTTTAGGGCTATGAATGAGCTCTAGAGCAGTATAAAGAAGGCTGGGTTTGCCATTGAGACTAGTATAGAATGTGAAACTAATGCAGAAAATATAAGAGGAGGTAAAGGTGGCATAGATAGAGTCAGATGGGCTTAGTATTGCCCTGATGAAGCTAGATGGCAGGTGGAGTAGGCAAAAGAATATTTTAAAAGGTTGGAAAAGACCATTGAGGGATAGAAATGAGGAGTTAGAAGAGGAGCATAAGGACTGAGGAGATAATCCTCTGCTAAGAGATGTGAATTTAAAAGAAAGAGAAGGTTCCCCTTCTATCTTAGGAGTGTAGATTCTATAAGAGTACTAGGAATAAGAATATCAAAGTCTCTGTCACTGGCTAATTTGTCTTTGGAGATTATAGATCTTGAAAACTGGCTATCAGTGATAGATAACAGATCTGTCTGATCTATCTACTTTGAGTAGTCAGGAGGAGTGTTTGATGGAGTGGTAAGTTTACTATCAATGTCAGTTACTTCTATAACACTTAGATGCAGGTGTCATTGATTGTCAGAAGAGACCAAATAAAACAAGTCCAAGTCTTCCCCAATTTGCAAATTGTAAAAATAGTCAAGTAAATTGTCCAACTCCTGGTGTTGGGTAGTAGATCAAAGACTTTGTCATCTGGAGCCCCTTTGTAAATCTCTCACAGTGGGCTTCAGTTGAAGAACTTCAAGTTTTGCTAAAAGCATCTGAGAGATCTTCCTATAGGTTCTGGGGATGTGTGTATATGGAGAGAGTGATACAGTGACTCTAAAAAGTATTACAATCACTAAAGATTATGCAGTGCACACAGCACACTACAAGCACCCATGGAAATTCTACCTATATATGGTGAGATGAAATATAGTATACATCCTTAGCTTCAATTTGGTCCTTGGGTCATGTGATTTGGCCTATTAGTAGTGGAGATATGCCCATTGTAAGTCAGCTATACCATTATAACAATTATTGAACTTTTGATATCAATGAGAATATTTGATATATCTAGTACTTGATATATCCTCTTTTGGCCTTGAGCACAGCTTGGATCCTCCTAGGCATGCTTTTAATTAACTTCTGACACTCCTCCACAGATATCTCCTCCCATATCTTCTAAATCCTCTCCTATAACTCCAGAATTCCCTTAGAAGGATGTTCATACTCTACTAGCCTTCTTTTAAGGTAACACTAGAGATGTTTAATGGGATTGATGTCAGAAGACTGTGCAGGCCACACTATGATGGTAAATTCCTACTCTTTCAGCCATTCCTTGACCTTTTTGCAAGTATACTTGGAATCATTGTCTTGCTGAAAAATGATATTAGCTGGATCAAGACCATAATACTGTAGAGTATTCAGCAGATCATACTTCAGAATTTGAAGGTAAAGATCTCCATCCATCCTACCATCAATCTTAGCAGCATAGCCAATTCCATTCCAAGTCATACATCCCCATACCATTGCAGAACCTCCTCCATATTTGACTGTTCCTTGTATCAGTTTATCACTAAGCCCTTCACCTAGCTTTTTCCAAGCCCACTTGTGCCCATCTGACCCTAGACGATTGATTTTGATCTCATCAGACCATATTACTCTTTTCCAGTCCTCCAGAGTCCAATTCTTATGAGCAATAGCAAAATCCATACAAGTGTTATGATGTCTAGCAGATAAAAGAGGGTGTTTGAACTTGACTATAGCCTTCATTCCAGCCTTCTTCAAGTGGAGGGGAACTATATTTGGATGAAGAGGCTGTTTGATGATTTTAGAGAGTGCTTTGATCACTTGAACAGTATTTTCAGCCTTCTGAGAGATAATAAGATGAATAGCATGTCAAATATTGATAGAGGAAAGCTTGACTGGATGACCTCCAAGAGACTTCTGAAGATTAGAATGCTCTTTGAAGCGAAGCCTAGAGATGGCAGCAGTGCTGACACCAGTGCTAGATGTAATGGAGTGAATAGAATGGCCAGCATCAAGCTGGGAGAGGATGGTGTTCTTTTGAGTAGTAGAAAGAGATTGGATGATGGTAATGGTCAAGAACAAAGAGGTGTGGGAATGTTATCAAACTCTGATATACCATTTGTATGTATATCTTTGTTTGTATGTCAAAATAAGGCCAAATATCTATCGATTTGACCAAGATTCCTTTATTCAAGTAAAAAGTACAAAAACTGTTATAATAACATAGCTGACTTATAATAAGCATATCTCCACAGCAAATGAACCAAATCACATGACCCAAGGACTAAATTGAAGCTAAGAGTGTATACTATATTTTATTTCACCAAATATAGGCGGAATTCCCATGGGTGCTTGCAGTGCACTGCATGCACTGCATAATCTTTAGTTATTATAATACTTTTTGGAGTCACTGTAGGTTCACCTTAATAAGGATCCAATGAGAATGGAAGTAGAGCAAAAGAAGTTCTCAAGCTGAGGACCAGCTAGGAGAATGCTGGAAAGAGGTCTAATATATAAGACCAGAGGTCCAGTCAGTCATTGACAAGGTTGATAAATGGCAAAGTACAAGCAGAGCAGTAGAATACAAGCATAATAGTGGTAATAGTAGTGATGAACAGTCAGTATATGGTCAGACAATGGTGAGCAAATGGGAGCTAACTTTTCTAATCTTTTCACAGCAGATTTATAGTCCTAGGCATACCTAAAACTCTGTATATAAAATTGGAAAGTCAGTAACAATTTAATATGAGACTTTAAGTCCACATATAAGTCCAAAACAAGAGTAATAAAAATGTTGATGGTTTGATCTATAAGATCAAAGTCTAAGATTGACCATGTAGTTTGATGTAAGCCCAAGTCCAGGTTGATCTATAGTATATAGGAAGTGATGAGAAAGTATAAGAGGCTATAAAAAGGCTAAGAATGGATGGCAGAAATATATAAAATGAGAAAATACATTCATAGTGACACACCAGTCTCTATATTGATATATAAAGGTAGAAGCTCTGCTAGACAGTAGATTCAATATAGTGTTCATGGACCAAAAATGGGCTGATAATATTAACCTACCTCTCATAAAGCTCTGACATGAGATTCTAGTCTACAATATGAACAGAACAAAAAATTCAGATGGTAGCATTATCTATTCTATGGAGTTAGTGCTAGAATTTCAGGGACACCCAGTAAAGATAACAGTAGAAGTAACTGACTTGGAAAAAAACTAGTTCATTCTAGGATATAAATAGTTAAAATAACATAGCTCTAAAATTAATTGAATGAAAGATGTGATCAAAATGATCTAATGTTCTCACCACTACAACCACTTATAAATTAAACTAGTGTTTCTAAGATTATTTGAAAAGAAAGAAGAGGATCTCTAGTATTAGATTTATATCATGATAAGAGTACTAGAAATATAGGAGTCAAAAAAGAAGAAAATGATAAAGAAGCTAATATCCTCAGAATATAAGAAGTATTTTGGATGATTTTTCAAAAAGAAAAGCAAGCATATGCCTATGTTATATCCATGCCTATGTCAACTTCAGTCTACTTTTGGTCTAGTCTGCTATCTTTGCTATCATCTCTGACTAATTTCAGACTTACCTCTGATACTCCTTTCTCTTTTGTGCATTTTGACTTTATTCTGATTTCATCTGAACTTCTAATTCTATTCATTCCATCTCCACCTGTCTATGTCCATAACAACACACTTGATCACTACTTGACATTGACTTAACATCTATATTTGACATGTAATATTTGACTTGACCTTTGTCTCACTTTGACTTGTGATATCAATGTAGCTGTCTCCATGTGCAGCATCTGTCATTGAAGTTTGCTTGTCTGGTCCAGACTTACTATTTGATATATTCTCCATATATAAACTTGTACTTCCATTGTTGTACCTCAGTATGAGTATCAACTAAACTCCCTCCTCTTGTGCTCAAGTCTCTATCTTCTCCTCACTCTCTCTCTTCTTCAGACCTCTGAAATCAAGGACACAAGCCCAGTAAGGGCATGACATATAAGTCCTACACCAAGTCCTCACTGTCAACCCAACTTCATTCCTGTTCCACCATCTCAGACTTCCAGACTTTACACTAGAGGACCAGACTTTGACAGTATATTCATATTCAATCTTGTCATGACTCACCTCTTTCAGTATGGCTACATGAACCCACTCTTCTCACTGTAGTGCATTTCAAACTGTCTTTGGCAGTCATTATAGCATTTCAGGTGAATTCATTAGCCTTACTGCCAGATCCCCTGGCTCTTCAATTTCAGCACATCTATGCCAGGGTACTCTATCTTCACTCATGGAGTTATCAGACTATTTGCAAGGACTATCTCTATAGACTCCTTGTATTAGAGAACTTGAGAAGGACAAAGAACTCCCAAGTCACCTAGAAGCTCTGAAATTAGAAGATGATAACAGTGATCTCTCTGAATCTTCTGACTCCTCTGATCTCTCTAGTCAAGTTCTAACTCTGGATCCATTTTGGGCTAATTATAATGAAGAAGACCAAAATCAAGTTCCACTTGCATATAAATCATTTATCCAACTGGCAGACACCATTAGGGAAATGACTCAATAAATTATAAGAAAATAGAGTTCTGATATTCTGAAAACTAAGGTTCAGGAGCCCAATCTATTTGATGGCTCTGACTCTAGAAATCTCTGTTCATTTATTATACAATGCAAACTTAACTTTCAGACCAATCTGAAGTTGTTTTGAAAGGATTGACAGAAGGTTACCTTTGCCCAATCCTATCTAAAGGGCAATGTACTTGAGTACTTTGAGCTGGACCTCCTCAGACATGAGGCTCCAGACACCCATCTGCTTTGAATGAATAGTTGGTTAGGATTTCTTTTAGAACTACAGTCTAACTTGATCCATATGACCCTGTCATCAATATAGAAGCTTAGCTCAAGTAACTTCAAATAAAGGAGAATTAGTGAATCTCCAAGTGTATTATTGAATGAAATCATCTGGCAAGCCAAGTTAGCAATTAGAGTACTGGTGCATTCCATCAGAGTTTCTATATTGAACTTCTGGACTGTATTAAGGATGAGTTATTATGTCAGAGCAAGCTTACCAACCTTCATAATCTCTATGAAGCTACCCAGCAGATAGACTATAGATATTGGGAGCACAAAAAAGAACTCATGCATGCCACCAAAGCCTCTAGGTTATATTCAGGCAATTCTAACCCCTCTACTAACAAGTCCTTTATATCTGCTAACTTCTCTGCTACTCTGAAGCATAAGAACAATAAGTTCACAGGTATCTCCAACACCATATTTAGCTCTACCAGCTCTGAAAACAATGACTCTAAAAAGGATACTACTTCTCCTACTCCTGACATCATCTCATCTAAGCTAGATAAAGATGGTAAACTCCTCTTCAAGGAATGCCAGCATCACATCAAGGATGGTCTCTGCCTATTCTATGGACAATCCAGACATACCATCAAAGAATGTTCAAAATCATCATCTAGAGCTTCAAAGGCCTGGGCTATGACTGCTACTCTAGCTGTGTCTACCTCAAGCTCTATCTTCTTTAAGGTAAAAAAATAGAGTATGATTCCAGTGAAGTACAGACTGGAAGTCATGTTATTCTGGACTGTGCTCCTCAAAAACTCTATCTCAATGCATCCACTCTTTCAGATCCAAACTCCCTTCATCCTTCCATTTCTATTCTACAATTTAATATCTCTGAAGTTCTTGCTTTTCTTGACTCAGAATTTACTTATTGTTAACATTATAGACTTTGCTTTTGTGCAAAAACATAACATCCCTACTTATTCTATCCCTTCAATTATACTCCACCCTTTTGACAGAACCTTCTCTACCTTCATCTCCTATGCTGTTGATCTAACACTTTCCTTTTCCATGGATAATTCCATCTCTGATATATTTTTTATAACCTTATTGGATTCATCATGCTTATTAGTACTAGGACATTGCTAGCTCACCTGCTATAATCTGTTGATTAACTGGGCCACAAGCAGCATCACTTTCCAGACTTCATATGCAAGAATGTTAACCCCAATATTACTCTCGTCCCTCCAGAACTGAACTCCAAGATGTCCAAGACCAAATTTCACTGGAGTTTATCAGACTCTACCACCTTGAACTTATTCAAGGCCTCTGAACTTTGTTGCCCTTCCATCTTCTTTATTAATGCCATTGCTTTCAATCATGCATATAAGATGGATGGCTTGATCCAGTTTGCCCTCTCCCTTCAATCTGTATTCACTCATTCCATTTCCATGACTGATGCTTCCAAAGAGACCATAAATCTCTCTGATGTATCTCTAGAGTATCACAAATTTACAGATGTCTTCAGTAAAAAGAAGGCTGATACACTTCTACCTTATTAGTTCTTCAATCTAAAGATTGATCTGAAGAAAGAAGCTACTCCTCCTATAGAAAAGCTATATTCTATGTCCCCCACTAAATAGAAGGCCCTTTGGGTCTTCCTGAACAAAGACCTGATGATAGGTTTTATCTGCCAGTTATCATCTCTGCATGCTGTCTCTATTCTCTTTGTTCAAAAAAAAGACAGATCACTCTATCTATGCATCAACTTCTGATGTCTCAATAAGATCACTAAAAAGGACCATTACTCACTCTCCTGTATCTCTGATCTCCTAGATGCCCCTAGTGGAGCTAAGATCTATATCAAACTTAATCTCTGATATGCTTACCATCTGATCTATATTGCCAAAGAAGATGAGTGGAAGACCTCCATCCAGATCCACTATAACTCCTTCAAGTGGCTAGTAATGCCCTTTAGACTTACCAATGCTCTTGCCACTTTTCAGCACTTTGTCAATAGTATCTTTGCAGACATGCTGGATGTGTGCATAGTGATCTACCTTAACAATATACTGATCTACTCCCATGATAAAGAATCACATTGCCATAATATCCAGAAAGTCCTCCAATGGCTCCATGCCCATAGACTTTATGTCAAACCAGAGAAATGCAAATTTGATTGAAAGACCATCAAATACAGTGGCTCAAAAAACTATTCACATGTTTGCATATTTTCCACTAAATGCAATAATCCTCAACAACCACTAAATCTTATCAAATATAATAAGTATATCAAATGTAGTATAGACTCATTGCTTTCTACACACTCAAGAATTAGGAGATTTGAATAAGATTTGATAAAATGGCAGTCATTACAAAATGACAACTCATGCAAATAGTTTTTTGACTTTATATTGTAGTTGTATATATTGGACCCTAGAATGCTATAATATCATTACATATATTTGAAAAGGGTCCTATTATGGTACATTTATGTAATGGCTGGTCATTCAACATATATAAACCCTATCATCTCATTATTATTCTATCATTCTTATCATGAAATCCATTTCTACCTCTTAATAAAATAATATTATCTCTCTCTTCTCTCTTGGCCTTTTCTTCAGGAAAATTGCCTTCCAAACTGGCTTAGGCAAGTCTCCAATATCTCAGGTTCTTCAGAAGAGCCAGCCAGAGAGGACTAGACATTTTGGTGGTCACCCTTCAAAGCTTACTCCTATCAATAAATGAGCTATTATCAAGCAATTCAGTACTGGCAAGGCTCAAAATACTGTTCAAGCTATCCATTTCATCAACACCATTATTGACACTCCTGTCTTCTCTCAGACAGTGAGAAACACCCTCAAGGAAGCCTCATTAAAGGCTATAGTAAAGAAGAAAAAGCCTTTACTAATTGCTAGCCATAAGAAGAGAAGACTAGCCTTTGCTCTTAAATATCAACATTGGACTATAGAGGACTGGAAGAGGGTTATCCAGTCAGATGAAACCAAGATTAATAGGATTGGGTCAGATGGACAGGAATATATGTGGAAAAAGAAAGGAGAGGGTCTAATTCCTAGAGAGGTTAAAGATATAGCGAAGTTTGGAGGAGGTTCTCTGATGGTATGGGGTTGCATGGGATGGAATGGAGTGGGGGTTTTGAGTGAGGTTGAGGGGAGAATGGATGCTGAACAGTATGTGGCAATTTTGAAGGAAGGATTGCTACAAAGCATGGAAGAATCTGGGATTTCTAAAGATAACATTATCTTCCAACAGGATAATGATCTAAAATATACTTCAAAAAGGGCCCAGAAATGGTTTAAAGAGCAAGGGATCAAGCTTTTGGACTGGCCTACACAGTTTCCAGACCTCACTTCAATAGAACACTCTTGGGATCATCTCAAAAGATCACTTTCAGCTTATGAAGTGCTCCTAAAGGAGTTCATGAATTATGGAAAAGGGTGGTGGTGGTGTGGGAGAAGATTTCTATGGAACAGTGTCAAAAGTGGATAGAAGGCATGTCCAGGAGACTTGAGGCAGTTATCAAGGCAAAAGGAGGCCATACCAAGTACTAGATATATAAATTTAATAAAGTCAAAAAACTGTCCACATGAGTTGTCATTTTGTAATGACTGCCACTTTATCAAATCCTATTCAAATCTCTTAATTCTTGAGTGTGTAGAAAGCAATGAGTCTATACTACATTTGATACACTTATTATATTTGATAAGAGTTAGTGGTTGTTAAGTATTATTGCATTTAGTGGAAAATATGCAAACATGCAGACAGTTTTTTGAGCCACTGTATCTCAGATATATTCTCTCCACTTCTAGTCTCACCATGACCCCCAACAAAATCTGGACTATCCTAGATTGGTTCAAATCTAGGAAAGTGAAGGACATTCAGTTCTTTCTAGAATTTACCAACTTCTGCAACTGCTTCATCCAGGATTACTTGGATATTGTGGTTTTGCTTACCCACCTCACTCACAAGAGTATTGCTTGGGACTTCTTTCCTGACTGTTAGAACTCCTTTAACCACCTCAAGGAAGTGTTTAGCTCTGCTCTGGTGCTTATATACTGGGTTCTGGATCCTTCAATTACAATTGAGATCAATACCTTGGACTATGCTATTGCCAGTATTCTCTTCATTACCTACTCTGATGATGATATTCACCCTATTATGTTCTACTCCCACACTCTTGCTAGAGCAGAGTTGAACTATGACACTCATGACAAGAAGTTATTAGCAATCTTCAAAACATTTATATATCAACTGATGTCACTACCTTGAAGATTCCACATATCCCATTGATGTCATTATGGATCACAAAATTCTGGAGTACTTCTCCAGCACCAAGCTCCTGTCACACTGCTAGGCTCAATGGTCAAAGTTCCTCTGCCAATTTAATTTGATAGTCCAATATCAGTTTGGTAAGCTTGGAGCTAAGCTCAATGCACTAACTAGATGTTGGGTTGTCTATCTCAAAAATGGGGATAAGGACTATGCTCATGTTAACCCACACAACTATAGATTTATTTTTATATAGAAATAGCTCATGTCATCTCTTTAAACTACCTACCTCCAGTTTTCCTTGTGCTGGGCCTCCATCCTCCTTGATATGGAGCAACTCCATTCCAACATCCTCTTCACTCTTCTCAACAATCCAGTTGCATCTCCCCTTCTTACCTCTAAGTTGTTAGATGACCCATGCTGGAAAATCTTCTCTGATGGCTTCCTTCTATGAGATGACTAAATTTATGTTTTCAAAGGAGATGATTTCTGTCTCTACATTCCCAACACTATTTCAAACTGAGTCCAACCTCTACCTCTTTCAGTTGAGGGTAATAAAGAACTGGAGTATAAGATCCAAGAAATTCTTAACTCTAAAATAGATTAGAGATGATATCATTGTTAACTCCTCTACTATACATTGGCTCAGCTACCAAGGGACTGATAAAGAGACCTCCTGGCTAGAGGGTAGAGAGCTAGGTATACAAGCTGGGATAGTAGGAGTGGTGACATGCTTGACTTCAGTAGTCCTGATAGGCTTGGTAGTAGGGGCTAGAGTACTAGAGAAAGTGAAACAGAAGTTGTAGGCACTATGTTCAGATTTTCTGCAATAAAAACAGAGCTTATCATATATACAGCAAGCTCTCTCTATGGGGCTAAGTTTGGTGATGTAGAATACATCAATTTTTATGATATTGGAATTATATATAGGATGATGGTGAGGACTAGGGTTGTATGCTAGTGGGAGAATATGGTAATGAAGGTTCTGATTGGCCTTGAATCTGACAAAATATCTGTGGAAGAGCTTAATTTGCTTGATCCATTCTGTAATGGTAATGGATGGGGTCTTTATGAATAAGATAGTGTGGGTGAGGTTTTGATTGATGCCTAGAGAGAATAGATGGATGAGGGTGTCCTTATCAGTAAATTTGGCTTGGCAACTAAGGATTTCAAACTTCTGAATTAACTCCTGAAATCTATTACAGTGGCTCAAAAAACTGTCCACATGTTTGCATATTTTCCACTAAATGCAATAATCCTCAACAACCACTAAATCTTATCAAATATAATAAGTGTATCGAATGTAGTATAGACTCATGGCTTTCTACACACTCAAGAATTAAGAGATTTGAATAAGATTTGATAAAATGGCAGTCATTACAAAATAACAACTCATGTGGACAGTTTTTTGACTTTATATTGTAATTGTATATATTGGACCCTAGAATGCTGTAATATCATTACATACATTTGAAAAGGGTCCTATTATATTACATTTATGTAATGGCTGGTCATTCAACATATATAAACCCTATCATCTCATTATTATTCTATCATTCTTATCATGAAATCCATTTCTACCTCTTAATGAAATAATATTATCTCTCTCTCCTCTCTTGGCCGTTCCTCCAGAAAAATTGCCTTCCAAACTGGCTTAGGCAAGTCTACAATATCTCAGGTCCTTCAGGAGATCTAGCCAGAGAGGACTAGACATCTTGGTGGTCACCCTTCAAAGCTTACTTCTACCAATAAATGAGCTATTATCAAGCAAATCATTACTGACAAGGCTCAAAATGCAGTTCAAGCCACCCATTTCATCAACACCATTATTGACTCTTCTGTCTCCTCTCAGATAGTGAGAAACACCCTCAAGAAAGCCTCATTAAAGGCTGTGGTGAAGAAGAAACGCCTTTATTAACTGCTAGCCATAAGAAGAGGAGACTAGCCTATGCTCTCAAGTATTAACATTGGACTATGAAGGACTGGAAGAGGGTTATCTGGTCAGATGAAACCAAGATTAATAGGATTGTGATACAACCCCTAAAACAACCCAAGGACTCAGCCCTGGAAAGACACATATAGGAGCCATGTTGGCGACTGGCTGAGGACGTCTTTAGCCAGTGAGGCACAACCTAACCCACTAACCTGAGGGAACACCCCGAGCTAGGGCTCGCTCTAATGGAGGGGGAACCCCCAAAAGAACAGACTGAGGTTGCCCTCAGCTGTCCAGGCTTTATATACCTTAGCATATATATATCATGTGACCTAGGCTACTACTATCGTAACCAGGAACCCTTGACCCTTGTCGCCACATGACGCCCCCTCTTCATAACAGACCTTACCTGGACTGCGCACAACCCACAGTGATGCGCCTTATGCCCAGACGTGACCATGTGGATCAGGCGTGGTATCAAACCCTAAGACCTTCATATCCGCACTGTCTGTGCTCCAGATCTCTTCCCTTTAGTGGACTTACGTATCACCGCCAAGATTCACATTGAGCGATTCGTTTCCTTTGCAGTTACACCCTTGCGGCCATAACAGATTGGGTCAGATGGACAGGAATATATATGGAAAAAAAAAGAAGAGGCTCTAATTCCTAGAGAGGTCAAAGATATAGTGAAGTTTGGAGGAGGTTCTCTAATGGCATGGGGTGGCATGGGGTGGAATGGAGTGGGGGTTTTGAGTGAGGTTGAGGGGAGAATGGATGCTGAACAGTATGTGGCAATTTTGAAGGAAGGATTGCTACAAAGCATGGAAGAATCTGAGATTTCTAAAGATGATATTATCTTCCAACAGGATAATGATCCAAAACATACTTCAAAAAGGGCCCAGAAATGGTTTAAAGAGCAAGGGATCAAGCTTTTGGACTGGCCTACACAGTTTCCAGACCTCACTTCAATAGAACACTCTTGGGATCACCTCAAAAGATCACTTTCAGCTTATGAAGTGCTCCTAAAGGAGTTTATGAATTATAGGAAAGGGGGGTGGTGGAGTGGGGGAAGATTTCTATGGAACAGTGTCAAAAGTGGATAGAAGGCATGCCCAGGAGACTTGAGGCAGTTATCAAGGCAAAAGGAGGCCATATCAAGTACTAGATATGTAAATTTAATAAAGTCAAAAAACTATCTATATGAGTTGTCATTTTGTAATGACTGCCATTTTATCAAATCTTATTCAAATCTCTTAATTTTTAAGTGTGTCGAAAGCCATGAGTCTATACTACATTTGATATACTCATTATATTTGATAAGATTTAGTGATTGTTTAGGGTTATTGCATTTAGTGGAAAATATACAAACATGTAGACAGTTTTTTGAGCCACTATATCTACTTCTCCTTCTGGGAGCTTCTTGAACTTCTGAAATAAGGTGGTGAGTTTCTACCATACTTCTACCTTCATATCAAAGGAGTAGAATATATCTGTGAAATTCTCTATAAACTTGGTGAAGGTTTTTTTGGGGGCTGTGATAGTGGCATTCACTATCTTATCATATCATGCTTTGGCAAAGTGACTAGCTTGGCCATTTTGGAGTTTGCTAAGGAAGACTGTGATCTTGGCCTCATCTGTGATACAACCCCTAAAACAACCTAAGGACTCGGCCCTAGGAAGACATGTATAGGAGCCGTGTAGTCGTGTGGCCGAGGACGTCTTTAGCCACAGAGGACCACCTAACCCACTAACCCGAGGGAAGGCCCCGAGCTAGGGCTCGCTCTAATGGAGGGGGAACCCCCAAAAGAACAGACTGAGGTTGCCCTCAGCTGTCCAGGCTTTATATACCTTAGCGTATATACATCATGTGACCTAGGCTACTACTTTAGTAACCGGGAACCCTAGACCCTTGTCATCACATGATGCCCCCTATTCATAACCGGACCTTACCCGGACTGCGCACAACCCACAGTGATGCGCCTTACGCCCAAGTGTGACCATGCAGATCAGGCGTGGCATCAAGCCCTAAGACCTTCATATCCGCACTGTCCGCGCTCCAGATCCCTTCCTTAGGCGATCACCGCCGAGATCCACATTGAGCGATTCGTGACCATTTCCGTCACACCCTTGCGGCCGTAACATCTGTGGTGTAGAGTGTGGGGTTAATAGTAAAGTAAGCATTCATAGATTTAATCTATCTAGAGGCATTTTCAGCTTCTCTACTGAAGTTGAATGGGAGGGCTACTTTAAGTTTGGTTGCCATAACTACAATTGAGGGTACTACTAGTGGATTTATTCAGGGTGTGACTGGCACTATTGGTGGCATTGGGGTGGTATGATGGATACTGGGACTACTGCTTCTAGAGCTACTGCAAGGTGAATAGAAGTAGGCTAGCTAGATGGTTGAGACATAGTTGAGAACTAGAATATAGGTTAAATTGAAGATGGTCTACTAGAGTTACTAGATATAGCTAGATTATAAGGGTTCTGCTTCTAAGGCATAGCTACTGGAGGCCCTGAAGTACAAGGATGCAGACAAGATTGCCACCTAGGAGTCTGGATTTCTTGGTCTGATCTTTCTGACTCAGAATTGAAGTCTGAAACTGCTGAGAGTGCTCTATAGAAAATCTTGAGCTATAGAGTATGTCCTACATGCAAGAAGAGACAACTGTAGAGTCTCAATTTTATGTTATGCAAGTTGTCAGTACTAGAAGTCTTGCTACTGGTAGGAGCTCAAGGGTCATCACATTCCAGTACTATATAGATGAGGGGAGTGACTAGAAATGAGTCTGAGTTGGACTGGACAAGGATGAGTCAATAGACAGAAGCCAAAGCCATCATGTTTCTAAAGACCAGAGTTACTTGAATGGGATCTATCTAGAGATCTAAAGTGACTGGATGTTTAGAGTCTAGGAGACTACACTGGGATTTATAGAGTCTAAGAGAGCTAGGTGAGGACAAGACTAAAGATGGTTTGAAGTGATAAAGTGTTTATAGTCTGGAGGACTTCTGAGAAAGTTCCTAAGGTTAAATAGAGCTGGGCAAAGGCAAAACCAAAAGTGATCTGGAATGTGAGTGACTTTTATCAGACAGGAGCTGAAGCTGCCATAGTCCTGGGATGGTGTAAGACTTGTGGGTAAGATCTGAAGTGACAAAAAGATTCTAGCATCTAAGATAGACTTAGGTGAGAACAAGACCAGAGTAAAGTCTGGAGTGACAAGGTCAAAGAAGATCCAGAGAGTGAGAGATAAGTCTTAAGAGTCAAGGGTCTTAAGATCCAACAATGAGTATCACATCAAGAATCAGTAATACTGAGACTAAGGAGTATAGAAGTGGTACTATAACTTAAGTAGTGTAAGGAACAGTACATGACTAAGCATAGGAATATTGTAAAACACAAGAGAACAAGGATAATCAATAAATGGGCCAGCTTGTATGATATGAAGAGTAAATAAGAAAACAAGAGGAAGTCATATGATATAAGGGGTCAATAGGGTGGTAGCAGATGAAGTAGAAGAGAAGGGTTAGCATAGATATACCAAAGTGGCAGAGATAGAGCCAAAAGTAAGGAAAAAGGAAGTCTAGTGAAGAATGGACAATAGAGAGTTTTGATAGGAGATGACTAATTCACATATGATAAGAAAGGAAGTAGAACAAAGGAAAAGAATTGTAATAGAGGTATAATAGGAGCTTGGTGGTGGAGAAGTACTTCAAATTCTTGTGATCCATGATGACATTGATGGAGTGCATGAAGTCTTTAAGGTAGTGACATCAGTTGGTGAATACTTTAAAGATCACCAATAACTTCTTGTCATAAGTATTATAGTTCAACTCTACTCTGATAAGGGTGTGGGAGTAGAATATGATGGGGTGAATATCATGATTGGAGTAGGTAACAGAGAGAATACCAGTGATAGTATACTCTGAGGCATTGATCTCAACTATAATTGAAGCATCTGAAATCTAGTGCACAAGCATTAGGGTAGAGATGAATGCCTTCTTGAGGTAGTTGAAGGACTTCTGATTATTGAAGAAGAAATCCCAAGCAATACTCTTATGAGTGAGGTGAGTAAGTGAAACTATGATATCTGAGTAACTCTGGATGAATTGGTAGTAGAAGTTGATAAACTCTAGAAAGGACTGAATATCCTTGACTTTCCTAGATTCAGGCCAATCTAGAATAGTCTAGATTTTATCAGGGGCCATGGTGAGGCTGGAAGGGGAGAGAACATATCTAAGGTATTCAATGGTCTTCCAATGGAATTCATATTTCTCTGGTTTGATATACTGTAAAGTCTATGGGTGTAGAGTTACTAGAGGACTTTCTGGACATTACAGTGATGTGATTCTTTATTATGAAAGTAGATCAGTATGTTGTCAAGATAGACCACAATGCACACATTCAGCATGTCTATAAAGATGCTATTGATAGAATGCTAGAAAGTAGCAAGGGCATTAATAAGTCCAAAGGCCATTATAATCCACTTGAAGGAGCCATAGCAGGTCTGAAAGGAAATCTTCCATTTGTCTCCTTCAGTGATATGGATCAGATGGTAGGCATTCTGGAGATCAAGCTTGATGTAGATCTTGGCTCTGCTAGAGACATCTGGGAGATTGAAGATATAGGAGAGTGGATAACAGTTTTTCTTAGTGATCCTATTAAGACCTTAGAAGTTAACATATAGACAGAGTGAACTGTCTTTCTTTTAACCAAAGAGAATAGAGGTGGCATGTGAAGATGATGACTGGTGGATAAAACCTATTATTAGGTGTTTATCTAGGAAGATCTGAAGAGCCTCCTATTTGATAGAGAACATAGAATACAGCTTTTCTATAGAAGGAGTTGCTCCTTCTTCTAGATCAATCTTTAGATCAAAGAGTCAATAAGGCAGAAGTGTGTTGGCTTTTCTCTTACTGAAAACATTTACAAATTTGTGATACTCCAAAGGTACACTAGAGAGGTCTATGGTCTCCTCAGGAACATCAATCACAGATGCAGAATAAGCAGATATAGATCAAAGGAAGAGAGCAAACTGGACCAAGCCTTTCATCTTGCATGTACAGTTGAAAACAATAGTATTAACAAAGAAGATGGGTGGGCAATGAAGTCCAGGAGCCTTGGGTAAGTTCAAGATAGTAGAGTTTAGTGAACTTCAGTGAAAGCCAGTCTTGAGCATCTTGGAGTCCAGTTCCAGAGGAATGGAGATCAATGTTGGGGTTGATATTTTTACACATGAAATCTAGAAAGTGATGCTGCTTGTAGCTCAATTAATTAATGGATTGTAGCAGACAAGCTAGTAGTGTTCTAGTACTAATAAGCATGACAAATCCAATAAGATTACAAAAAATATATCAGAGGTGGAATCATTCATGGCAAAGGAAAGTGCTAGATCAACAGTAAAGGAGATAAAAGCAGAGAAGGTTCTATCAAAAAGGCAAAGCATAATTAGAGGAATAGAGTAAGTAGAGATGTTATATTTCTGAGCAAAAGTAAAGTCTATGAAACAATGAGTAGATTCAAAGTCAAGAAGAGCAAGGACTTCAGAGATATGGAATTGTAGAATGAAAATGAAAGGGTGAAGGAAATTCAGATTCAAAAGAGTGAATATGTCAAGATAGAGTTCTTTGAAAGTACAGTCTGAAATAATATGACTTTCAGCCTGTGTGTCACTAGAGTTGCACTCTATTTTTTTGCCTCAGAGAAGGTGGAGTTCAAGGCAGTTGTAGCAGGAGTAGTGGTTGCAGCCTGAGCCTTCAAAGTTCTAGATGATAACTTTGAACATTCTTTAGCAGTATGTCTGGATTGTTCATAGAATAGGTAGAGGATGACCTTGATGCAGCACTGGCACTTCTTATAGAGGAGTTTGTCATCTTTGTCTAACTTAGATGAAATGGTATCAGGGATAGGGGAATTAGTGCCCTTCTTAGTATTATTGTTTTTGAAGCTGGCAGAGCTAGACATGGTGTTGGAGATATCTTTGGACTTATTATCTTTAGACTTGGGAGTAGTGAAGGAGTTGACAGATATGGAGGATTTGTTAGCAGAGGGATTAAAATTGTCCAAATGCAATCTAGAGGCTTTGATAGCACATATAAGTTCTTCTTTGCACTTCCAATACCTATGGTCTATCTGCTGGGTAGCTTCATATAGATCATGGAGATTGTTGAGCATGCCCTAACACAATAACTTATTCTTGATGTGGTTCAGAAGTTCAATGTAGAAACTACAGCAAAGTGCACTAGTACTCCAATTGTGGACTTGGCTTGCCAGATGATTCCATTCAACAATGTGCTTGGAGATCTGCTGATTTTTCTTCATCTAGAGTTGCTTGAGCTAAACTTCTATATTGGCAACAGGGTCATGTAGACTAAAGTAAGACTGTAATTCTAAAAGAAATCCTAATCAACTATCCATTCAAAGTAGATAGGTGCCCAGAGTCTCATATCTAAGGAGGTCTGGTTTAAAGTACTCAAGTGCAATGCCCTTTAGATAGGATTGGATAAAGGTAACCTTCTACTGGTCCTTTCAGAACAACTTCAGGTTTGGCCTGAAAGTTGAGCTTACATTGAATAATGAATAAATGGAGTTTCCTAGGATTAGAGCTATCAAATAGATCTGGCTTCTGAGCCTTGATTTTCAGAGTATCAGAACTCTACTTTCTTATAATCTGCTAAGTCATTTCCCTAATAGCATCTGCCAGTTGAGTAAATGGCTCATATGCAAGTAGAACTTGATTTTAATCTTCTTCATCACAATCCATCCAAAACAGATCTGGAGTCAGAACTTGACTAGAGAATTTGAAGGGGTCATTATCACCATCTTTAGATTCTGGAGCTTCTGGATGACTTAGCAGTTCTTCATCCTCCTCAAGTTCTCTAATACAAGAAGTCTATGGGGATGGACCTTGCAAAGAGTCCAGTAACTCTGTGAGTGAAGATAGAGTACCCTAGCATAGGTGTGTAGAAATTGAAGAGCCAGAAGGTCTGGTAGTGAGGCTAAAAAATTTATCTGGAATGCTATAATGACTACTAAAGATAGTCTTAAGCATGCTATAGTGAGAAAAATAATTTTGTGTAGTGATACTGAAAGAGATGAGTCTTGATAAGGTTGAGTATGAATATACTGTCAAAGTCTGGTCCTCTAGTGCAAAGTCTAAAAGTCCAACACAGCAGCATGAATGCAGAGTTGGATTAACAGTGAGGACTTGGCATAGGACTTATGTGCCATATCTTTTTTAGACTTAGATTCTTAATTTCAAAAGTCTAAAGATATATCAAGTCCAGTTCCTTCATGCTCAAGTCTGAGTGGAGGTCTAAAGCTTACTAATAGAGGAAGGGATTGTGAGTGATAAAAGAGGACTGGAGATCTGACAGAGGTGTGAGAACAGGGGACTTAGGAGTAAGTCATTAGCATAGGACTTGTATGTTATGCTCTTGTTAGTACTTGACTCATATTTGTGAAGACAGAGGTTGGGAATCACAGAGGGATGAGAGGAGGAGGAGACTTAGTTGATATTCATACTGAGGGAATATACAGGCAAGCATGGGGTTTATATACAGAAGTCCAATCAGAGTTCATAATCAAATATATAGAGATAAGTGAAGAGGCTATGGAGAAGCATATGGAATGGAATGGAGAGCATGCAGAGAAATTTCAAGTGGCATAAGACTACATATGAAGAATGATGGGCTGTAGAATGAGAAATGAAGACTAGAACATAACAGAGTAGAACAAAAGAGAGATGGATGGATGAGACCCAAAGGCAGTACTCCTAGGCATGGTGGTAACAAAGTCCGATATGTCCAAGGTGGAGGGCACAACTTCAGAAGAAAGACTCTGGGGCAGCAGCAATGAGTGCCAGAGAGGATCAGAGATAGGATTAGAGGAGTAGCAAGGGACAAAATGGATATAATAAGATGATATAACCCTAAAATCAGAGGGCTCCTCACTTGGAGTAGTCTGGAGTTTATAGGTTGCACATAGTATGTAAGAGTAGAAGAGGAAGAACTTGTAAAGGTGCTCTTAATCTCTTATCTGCTAGATAGCAGGGGAAATATCAAGAGAACAAGCTAAAGAGCCAGCTACTCATCCTGGGGGTTTATATAGACTGGGTCTGCACAGCCACCTATGCACAGATCATATATCTAAATATAGAGAATTTCTATATATAGCTACACAGCAGCAAAAATTAACTGCCACCTTCTGTGTGGTATCTTTTATTAAAGAAGAGAAGCACTGATACAACTCCCAGAACAACCCAAGTGCAACAATGAGGGAAGATATATACAGTATAGAAATCTATGATTGTTGAATGAGGACATCTTAAGACTCAAACATACCAATATCCACTAGGAGCCTCCTATAGGGGAAAACCTAGCAGAACAGACTGAGGTTGCCCTTAGCCATCCTAGCCTTTATATATCATAGCATATATACATCATATGATCTAGGTAATCTGTACATACTGGGCTACCATGTGCCCTTGTTGCCATATGACACCCTCTTTTCATGTCCAGACCTTAGCTGACTACACCCCACCTATAGTGTTGTGCCTTATACTCTTGGCTCATGAATCAGCATGTGCACTATATCTATGATCCTCATTTCCATGTCATCCATGGCCCAGATCTCAGATCCTTGATGGCTTCCCAGCTATTAATGTCCTCTGCCAAGATCCATTGCAGCATAACACTACTTTCTTCTTAACAATTAAACTCTAGACAATCCTTGAATTGATCTCTGTAATAATAGTCAACTTGTGCCATGCTGATCTTCCAAGATTATCAGCTGAGTCCTATAGTGCCTTGTGGTTGACTGCAGGTACTGCATCATTAAGAGACTTTCCTTTTCAGATAGAATGCAACTCCCATTGTTAACTTCAGAGCCCACCTTCTTTAAGATGAGATGAGACTACTTGTTTGACATTTCACTTCTTTGTGGCCCATAGAGCTCACATAAAAAATTTATCCTATTTATGTGACATACAATACTGTCATGTGGCCATCACTCATTGGGTGTACTGGCTTCTGTAGTACTTCCTCCTCATCTCCTAGTTTCATTTATATGAGCAGTTGTCACTTCTATATCATATGCTCCTCCTGTTCTTTTCAGAGTTACCTATAGCTCCCCCTACTTCCTATGCTCATCCTCTTATGTGATGTCCTGGCATATAGCTCTGATAGAGAGACAAGCATCCAAAGTGATTGAATAGAGAAGGGAAAATATTTCCACATATTTTCACATGAATTGATTATAAATCTCATTGCCTTCACTTTTCTTTTTGGGGAAGTGGTCAACCACAGATTTTGGTTTCTTTTCTAAAAGCCCCTATACTTCCAGTGATTGCAACACTGAATGATAGCTCTGGACCTGAATGTCTTGTATGCTTCTCCATTTGCCCTAATGAAAGCTGATGTAGGTCTTTCATTTTGTCAACTAGGGACAATATCCCTTCCTACTGCTTTTTGAGAGCACTGATACCTTCTGCTGTCAAACTTCTTAAAGGACCCAAGAACTGTTGTAGTATTACAAATGGATTCAATTATTCCTATATTATATGATCATGATAGACTTCTTGATGGCAACACATCTATCTTCTCAGTAACTGACTTTGTCCAGTATTGAGGTAAGATCTCATCTATATATATTGTTCCTCTTGTACTTATGATCTGTAGTATACTTCTACAGGTACAATATATAGTAACTAACTCCATCCAATACTAAGTATACTTCTACAAGGACTCCCTTCTTAGAACATGGCCCAAAGGCTCTTCTATCTATTAAGGCTTGGGTTCACCAAATATCCATCTAGCTCTGCCCCATTGTTTGCTTTCAAGCAGACTATAACAAGCCAGCTCTAGTTCTTCTAGCTGAAACTACTCCAAGGGATCTGCAAAGAAGTACATGATGACAAGTATGCATAATATATAACCTCACTCAAGAAGAGGCAAGATGAAAGAAATTGTGGAGTGGAATACCTCTTGCTAACTTGCAATCTTTCTAGAGCTAAAACAAAAACTCTTTTACTCCCTATATATTCTCTTTATCAAAAGGTCAACCACATTTGTTAGTAGCAGCCAGGGTCTTGACTGATTAACAGTCTATTCTAATGATACAACTCCTAGAACAACCCAAGTGTGATGACAAGAGAAGACACATATAGGAGCCTGTGGTTGTTGAGTGAGGACATCTAAAGACTCAAACGTATCAATGTACACTAGGGGCCTCCTATGGGGGAAAACCCAGTAGAACAGACTAAGGTTGCTCTTAGCTGTCCTAGCCTTTATATACCATAGCATATATATATCATGTGATCTAGGTAATCTATACATACTAGGCTACCCTGTGCCCTTGTCACCATATGACACCTCTTTTTCATGTTTAGATCTTAGCTGGCTGTGTCCCATCCATAGTGTTGTATCTTATACCCTTGGCTTATGGATCAGGCATGTGCACTGCATCTATAACCCTCATTTCCATGTTGTTCATAGCTCAGATTGCAGATCCTTAATGGCTTCCCAGCTGTTGACATCCTCTGCTGAGATCCATTGCAGCTAATTTGCAAGCCATTATCTATTACACTCTTATGGCCATAATAAGCACCTGGAAAGATCTGAATAGGCAGAGAGGAAAAAGATACACTGGGCTATGCACAAGAGAAGCAGACTATATCTAAAAGCCCAAATAGAAAACTAGTTCCCATACTTCCAGGAGCATATAGAAGATTTCAGAACTTACTGTTAAACAGCTGGAATTCAACACAGCTGGAGTTTAGTCAGAAACTAAAGAAAGCAGTGATTGTGGAACTCCAACTATATACTATAAGGAGAAATAAACAATAACAATATACTACAATATGGCATAACATTTAACTATGGGAAGATACTAGGAAATGCACAAAGTGTGCAATCAATTAGATAGAGTTAACACTTACTAGCAAGGGTGACAGGGGACCCTATACAATATATGGTACTTCATTATCCATGCATAGTCTAGATGGTCTTTGAACTCTTCAATATCTAGCTCTCTTGTCATCTTCATATAACTAATTATGTGGGCTACAAAAAGAAAATAATGGAAGTCCATGGCTCTAAAGAAGAAATAAAAATGTATCTGTAACTGTTCTGGGCTTAGTGTGATACAACCACAACAAGAGGTAGAGGAGAGTATAGAGAGAGAAGGGGACTTAAGCATAAGAGAAGAGAATTTAGTTGATATTATACTGAGATACAACAACAAATGTATGAGCTTATATATAGAGAATATAACAAATAGTAAGTCCAGACTAGACAAGCAAACTCTGGTGATAGGTGCTATATATGGAGATAGCTACCCCAGTATCACAAGTCAAAGTGAGATAAAGGTCAAGTCAAATGTTATATGTCAAATGTAGATATCATGTCAATGTCAAGTATTAAAATAATGATTGGACATATTGCTATGGATATAGACAGATAACAGAAGTTAAAATGCATAAAAGGGGAAAAAGTAATGGAGGTAAGTCTGAAGCTAGCCAGAGATAGTAGTAGAGGTAGTAGACTAGGTCAGAAGTAGACTAGAATTAACATAGACATGGATATGACACTTAAAAAAACTGTCCATATATTTGCATATTTTTACTAAATGCAATAATTCTCAACAACCACTAAATCTTATCAAATATAATGAGTGCATCAAATGTAGTATAGACTCTGAGCTTTCTACACACATACAAATTAAGAGAGTTGAGTAAAATGGTAGCCATTACAAAATGACAACTTACATAGATAGTTTTTTGACTTTATTAAATTTATATATCTAGTACTTGATATGGCCTCCTTTGGCCTTGATAACTGCCTCAAGTCTTCTAGACATGCTTTCTGTCCACTTTTGACACTGTTCCATAGAAATCTTTCCCCACTCCACCACCACCCTTTCCCATAATTCATAAACTCCTTTAAAAGTACTTTTATAAGCTGAAAGTGATCTTTTGAGGTGACTTCAAGAGTGTTCTATTGAAGTAAGGTCTGGAGACTGTGAAAGCCAGTTCAAAAGCTTGATACCTTGCTCTTTAAACCATTTCTGAGCTCTTTTTGAAGTATTTTTTGGATCATTATCCTACAAAAAGATAATGTTATCTTTAGAAATCCTAGATTCTTCCATGCTTTGTAGCAATCCTTCCTTCAAAATTGCCACATACTATTCAGCATTCATTTTCCCTCAACCTCACTCAAAACCCCCACTCCATTCCACCCCATGTAACTCCATACCATTAGAGGACCTCCTCCAAACTTTACTATATCTTTAATCTCTCTAGAAATTATATTCTTTTCTTTTTTTCTTTATATATATTCCTATCCATTGGACCCAATCCCATTAATCTTGGTTTCATCTGACCAGATAATTCTCTTCCAGTCCTCTATAGTCCAATGTTGATATTTGAGAGTAAAGGCTAGTCTCCTCTTCTTAAGACTAGTAGTTAATAAAGACTTTTTCTTCTTCATCACAGCCTTTAATAAGGCTTTCTTGAGGGTGTTTCCCATTGTCTGAGAGGAGACAGGAGAGTTAATAATGGTGTTGATAAAATAGATGGCTTGAACAGCATTTTGAGCCTTGCCAGTAATGATCTGCCTGACAATAGCTTATTTATTGATAAAAGTAAGCTTTGAAGGGCAATCACTAAGATGTCTAATCCTCTCTGGCTGGATCTTCTAAAGGATCTAGGATCCTGTAGACTTGCCTAGGCCAGTTTGGAAGGCAAATTTTCTGAAGAAAAGGCTAAAAAAGAAGAGAGAGATGATATTATTTTTTTATAGGATAGAAATGGATTTTATAGTAATAATGGCAGAATAATAATGAGATGATAGGGTTTATATATGTTGGATGACCAGTGATTACACAAAAGTAACATAATAGAACCCTTTTCAAATGTATGTAATGATATTACAGCATGCTAGAGTTCAATATATATGATTATAACATAAAGTCAAAAAACTGTCCACATGAATTGTCATTTTGTAATGGCTGCCATTTTATTAAATCTTATTCAAATCTCTTAATTCTTATATGTATAGAAGGCCAAGAGTATATACTACATTTGATATACTCATTGTATTTAATAAAATTTAGTGGTTGTTGAGGATTATTGCATTTAGTAAAAAATATGCAAATATGTAGACAGTTTTTTGAGCCACTATATATTCCTGAGACTTGGATGAGTACAATGTACTTGGATGAAGGACAAGTCAAATAGTAGGAGCCAAGGCCACCATGATCTAGTGACTTAGACAAAGAAGTTAGAGACTAATTACTCTAAAAGTGAAGGTGGATCTTGAAGACTTAGAGAATTTATGCAAAGAAGGACATACTGTATAATTGGATATTGAGACTAAGAAAATATAAGCAGCCCATCAAGGCTTGAATAGTGCTCAAAGAAGAGCCTTACTAAGCAGAATAGAAAATGATAGACTATTAAAGAATAAGAATGACAAATAAAAGAGAATGTTATATGATAAAAAAGAAGAAATTATAAGTAAGCATAGAACTTGATAGAAGGTGTAGAAAGAAGATGACAAAGTGGGGATACAAGGTCCAAAAGAGAGGGAAGAGAGAAGTGTGCAAGAAATAAAAAAGAGTCAAGAAAGACATACTAGAGAGGTAATAGTAGGACTAATGATAAGAAGATACCTTCAAGGTCAAAGAATGGAATAAAGAAGGTTGGTGTCAGATAGGACAGATTTCTATAGAACAAGGAATATAGAAGAGTAGAGGGAAAAAATTATGACAGATGAGTCTATGGATCTCTGCTTAAACATATATCTACTAGCAGTTTAGTCATCAATATATATCTATATGTCCAATAAGTCAATGCATATGATGAAAATCAGATTTAGATATGAAGATAGACATCTCCCTTAAAAAAAGTAGATTCATATTATATATAAGACATGTCTCATCTTTGTATACTTCTGGTGATTAGATGAAGCATCACTAAATGGTATCTACATACACCATCTTGAACAATCCCAGAATGAATACAATGTGTTGAAACTGATTTTAGAATGTCACTTTGATAAAGTAGTATAGCTCAGCAGCATAGAGCCATTCACTCACATCAAGATTGCCATATATAAGGATCACATATTGTAATATATCTGATGAGTCCTAACTTATCATATCATCAACAGTTTCTGCTCCTAATGACATTTGAGCTAACTTGTAGATCCCTCCTTATTTAAAAAGTTTAACAATAGCCCCAATGTTTCTATTCATAGTTGAGTTATTAATATCTGTTGTCTGTGCAGCAAAAATACTCTAGGCTATGGGTACATAGGTCTTATGGAAACATCCATGCATTAAACTCATAATAGCATGACAGTTTTATTAGGTGCACTTTAGCTTTATGCAGATTCACTAGGTCCCATCAGATATATATATTTTATTTCTTAGCTTCTGAATTTAATGATGACTTCCTTTATAGTTTATCTAAGCATCATAGATCATCTGGCATAACTCCATGGGCCAATGAAAACAATAGCCCAGATATAAGATGCCTAAACAAGGTATTTAATTTCTCAATCATTGAAACTTGACTCTTTAGGTCAACATCAACATTATTATATGTAATCATTAAGTGCCCAAGACTCTATAATGTATATTCTGATTTAGAAGACAATGATTACACTGCCATATTGATGACATCTGTGGAGATCAAGACATCAAGATATATCAGAGTGTTAATAACTTTATATGACATACAGTGAGCAACAAAACTAATGTAATATTTACAATATTTTGATTGAAGCATAAATATTAAGAGTCCTGTTGATGATAGATCCTCTAACCTGGATATCATTGGAAAGCCCTGATTAAGGGCTTTCGAATGGTATATGGGTTTATTATATAATATTTACTATATTTGGAGATATGTTGAAATTAATATGAGATACTTATTGCATCAGTTTTGTTGCTAACACTCTAAAGTATTCAAAATGCATATTGTAAGTAATTATTACATAAGCAATAGATCATGTGACAAGTAATAAGTTCAACATGATACAAATACACACACACACCATTACTTTATCCACAACCACCATCATCAAATCTCTTTTAGTTGATCAAACTCACCATATCATTTCTCTTTGGAATTGGGGTAATCAACCCATCAAATTGCCAAACCAACTGGTCTCAACCAATCTACCATTAGTAGACTAAGGTCCAAATATCTTCCCAACCTCCCCAAAGCCTTTGGTGGTCATTCTTCTATCATTTCTCCTACTAATATATATCATGCCATTCATCTTATTGGATCTGGAAAGGCTGAGAATGCAGTTCAAGTGACCAAAACACTTCAAGAAGTGAAGAACCACTCCATCTCCCCTCAGACCATCCACCATCACTTGAAGAAAGCTGGTATGAAGGCTATAGTGAAGCAAAAACATCCTCTTCTTGCTGTGCATCATAGGAGAGCAAGGATGGACTTTGCTCTAAGCCATCAGCATTGGACTGTTGAGGACTGAAAGCAACTTATATGGTCAGATGAGACCAAAATTAATCGCATTGGGTCAGATGGTAGGAAATGGGCATAGAAAAGGGTAGAAGAGAGTCACAGTGATAGGATTGCAGAGAAAACAGTTAAGTTTGGGGGAGGATCAGTAATGCTATAGGGCTGTATGACTTGGGAAGGAGTTGGGATGGCTTGCAAGATTGATGGTAAGATGGATGCTGATCTCTATGTGTAGATTTTGAATGATGAACTACAACAAACTCTAGTGGATTATGGATTTTCTCCAGAAGATATTATCTTTCAGTAAGATAATGATCCAAAGCACACCAGTAGAAAGGCTAGGGAGTGATTTGATGACCATGGATTTGAGGTCATGGTATGGTCTGCTCAGTCCCCAGACCTTAATCCCACAGAACATCTATGATTTATCCTCAAAAGAAGACTAGTAGAATATCCTAAGCCACCCAAGGAAGTATTAGAACTTTAGAAGAGGATTCGAGTAGAATGGTACAAGATTGGGGTGGAGGAGTGTCAGAAATTGATTGAGAGCATGCCTAGGAGAGTTCAGGAGGTCATTAAGGCCAAAGGAGGATACACTTCATACTAATTTGTGATACCCCTATTCCAGCAACAAAACTGATACAATGAGTACCTTATACCATTTTAGATATATTTCCTCATATGGTAAGAATTATATAGTAAACCCATATACCATTTGAAAGCCCTTGATTAGGGCTTTCCCATGATACCCAGGTTAGAGGGTCTATCATTAACAGGGCTCTCAATATTCATGCTTCAATCAAAATGTTGCAAACATTGCATTGGTTTTGTTGCTTACTGTATGCACTGACTGTAAAAAGAATTCAATAATTTCTTGCAATGCATTGGACTTCTAATTGATACTCTACATCAATATGCTACAAATAACTGTTTTTTTCTAATATATGTTAGTTACTTGATCATGTCTACTTATTATGACTGACCATTGCCCTTATTACAGACAGTCATTTTGAGCATCTCTTTTTAGCTGATAAGGGCCAGTTGCCATCAGCAGTGAATTATTCAATGACCCCCTCAAGATCAAATTTATCTATTTCATTCCAAAAGAATCAGATTGTATCTGAGAATTGATCTTTATTATTCTGATTGATACTCTCCATGCTTCTTAACTTATCTAGCCTCTGTCATTGTTGCCTCTTCTGAAGCAGTGTCTTGAACATGCTTTATGACCTTGGGACATGAGCCTTC